>DWLS01001941.1:0-19583 GCA_018246255.1 Pachliopta kotzebuea
TACGCTGCAGTGGAAGGGCATCGCTCGCGCGCCCAGTGTTTGACTTGGACAGACCGACGACTGACCCTTGACCGACTTTGAAGACCTGCGAGCGGCGGAGCTGACGGCGAGTTGGGTAAGTACTCGCACGCACACATAATATCGGTGAACCTTGTGCCGCGGGCTCCCGAACCCGTACTTGTTCGGCACACAGTATATTATTTTTAAACAACATTTTTCATAAAATCACTTAAAGCCATTTGCTTTTTTATCGAGTAAGGAATAACTCTTCGACCATAATTTCCTAGTAAGTTAAGTGACAATAAAGTAAAAAAATTTTGAAGCGTTCTCTCATAATACTTTGACGCTCATACGTTGACGGCTGGAATAGAGCAACGTTGTTATAGCGACAGTTTTACAGTATAACGGAGGAAGCTCACCAGGCAGCAGAAAAAAATTAACCACCGACACACAGTAACACACTAGAATTGAATCAATGTAAAACTCTCACAGAAGGCGGTTAACATCTATGATAACACATAGTAAATTATTTTAAATTCAATTAATATGATAATTTGTAAATATTTCTAATAACACTGACATCATTGTTTATAATATTGTTTAATGGCATTTTTATTGTTATGCATTTTTGCAAAATTGTCTTAACTCTGAAACAAACAATAAAATTACAATATACTGATATGTAAGTCGTTGTGATATACAAAATTATAAGAATAACCAAAAAGATCCTTATTTTCATAAATCTTAAATAGAATATAGACCCAAAAAAGTTATATTTATTACAAATATTCTATATTTTACATTATAAGAATACGAAAAAATTAATGTTAAGTGATTAGTTCTAATACTTTTTAAAGGTAATATGAACTTTATGTAATCGTCATCCAATCAAGAAGTCGCATTGTTTCTATCAGGTAAGTTACCACAAAAAATATCTAACATTTTCTACAGCAAATAGCAAAATAAGTACAAAAATTTCAAAGTTCCAAAAAGTTTTAAACTTGTTCAAATTCAATTACTGTTTTAAAGGTTTCTTTAGCATCGAACTCCGTACATACCATTAAGAAACTCAACGTTTTCAGTACGTGTATATTAAATACAAGTAGATATTACTCACTATCTTATTATTCCACGACAGAAAGACCTTTTTTAATTGAAAACATCCACCTCTCTAAAATTACTCTTGAACATAACAATTTTATGATGCTTATTTTACGTAGTCACCAGATGGTTGGAGTCTGTCTGAGAAATAACGTCAGCTATATTACCCAATTGCATAAATAGCACAGAAAATGTTTTAAAACGTAACATTCATTTATGTATGATTTATATATGATATGATGTACTATGAAATAATGTCTGATTTTATATAAAAGAGCAAGGACCTAATAAGTACATATGTTTGTAAGGTATACACGTGTATGGTAATTTTTCGTTGATATACAATTGGCAGATGAAACAATGATTCATTGCCGTTTTTAAACCATATAACAATATTAAGAAATTTATTTTTATCAACTACACTCAGTATGTTTCCTGTTGTTTAAATGTTTAAAAATATACACTGAAAAAATTATGACGCCGCTGCACAAATATTAAATCAGCCTTTAAAATTAGTCAGTAATTAATTAATGACATACTGAAACAAGCCAATCAATAACTGAGAAGCTTGGTAGAAATCATGCGAACAAATGAATTGAATTAATAATGTATTAAAAGACATTTGATGTCAAACTTATATACATCATTACCGAATAGTAAATCAAGAAAAATTTTGATTCTGAGTTATCATCAATCAGAGATGATTCTATTTTATAGGTTATTGCACTATTAACTTGTGGCAAAAGCATAGCAATTATAATTTTTGAAATAAAGTTTCTATAAACTTAAAAATATTGCATATTTGACTATTATTGTAATTTACCTAAACCTAAATTACGTTCTGTTACTAGAAGAAATTGAGTATTGAACTGGATCAAAACCAATCTATAAACAAGAAAGATAAGTACGTCTGTCACTTTTGTAATAGGACTATGAACAGCCATTGGTGTTATGTAAGATGTTCAGTTCATAGCAAGATCATTAAATATGCAATAAAGGTATGGAAAAACAGAAGGGAATTGATAAAACAAAGATGATGCCTTCTACCTGATTAAAAAAGCTGTAATATAGACAAAACTATTCTCATTATCCTAATTAGATAATTTAATTTTTCGAAACATATTTTTCAACACAACCAGAGTTGATTAGAAGATAATTCAATCTTAACTTTTTAAAACATTGTTTAAAGAATTGATAAAAGATAACAAATAAAAAAAAAAAAGTCTCTTGTTCATTTATTATTAAAGGTTAGGCACCTTTCTTTAATCATGTTCCTAGACCAATTTTGATCTATATTTTAACATAGGGAAACAATTTATATTGCCAAAGAGATTTACCATACATGATGAAATATTAACATTTTTCCGAAATGGTCATGATTCTAGCAAGCCCTGCGAATTTTTTTCAAATGAACCGTCTCATCAGACCAGTCGCTTACATCCGTGAAAAAGAAAAGATATTTATAAAAAGATAGTCTTGGAGAACAAATTATTTTGAAACTTAATATAGTCATCATATTATTACACTATTTGGTTTTGACATATCGTAATTTTTAAATTGTTTTATGCATTTACATGTATTATTAAATTAATGAACGAAAGACATCAAATCATTCTTGCGTACAAATCAATAGAGTTCTATAAAGAATATCTTGATTTTATTTTCTACAAAAATTAACTAAAACAGACCGTTCTCCATGCGGTGAGAATTTTTTTTTATTGCTAAGAAACCACAATCGAATCATCTAGAAACAAAAAAAAAGAACTTTTATATAAAACATCTCGCAATGGTTACCACATTTTTCTATGTTGCTCTATAAAAAGACCAATTTAAAACTTTTGTTTTTAACACAGTGACGAAAGCACAAAACGGAACTAGGCCTCGTGCCAAAATAAAATTCATATTTAAATTAACTCTGATCAAAAAATACGCTTTGTGTTTAACAAATATCATTGTTATTATATTCTCTTACATTTCATATTACTTTGATAAATATACATGACTTAAAATACATGTCTACCACAGGGAATTACCTTCACGTGCAAACGTAAAATGCGGTCTTTGAGAAAAAATGTACTTCCATTAGGTTTTTGTAAGGTAATATAAATATATGAGTTAACTCACGTAGTTTATATTTTTTTCGCTTTATATTCAGAAAAAAAGTAGCTAAATAAATACAAGTATTATTACATACTTCAGTGATTCGCTATTAAAGTTGATCGGGTTAAACTTAAGTCCAAATTTTGATGTAAGTAATAATTATAGACATTTAAACAAAAATGTTGTTATATGACGAGACGAGATAGGACATATTTAAAGGTATTTAAAGGAATATATTAACGAGAAATCGTTAAGTGGATGTTTATTAATAAAATGATAAAATTTTGTTTAAATAAATAACACAATTAAAATTTTTCCTTTTAGTTTAGAATTAGTTATTAAAATTTACAACTTACCACTAAAACCTTTCGAAAATTTATAATGACAAAAGACATCATTATTTCATTAGAAATTTGCGATTTATGTTCTAATGATGATTTCTTTTCACTTTACCACTACAATTTATAACCATATACACATGCTGTAAGGAATAATTTATCATTATTTATTGCCGCTCTGTGGATAATATGTTTTCCTAGCCTGCCCATGGTGAAAGAGATCAGTGTATGTTAAACTCTTATGAATAATAATCTCCACTATGTGTTCCTGGCACTATTATCAGACAAGGTCTGGTTAAGGTTTTCGCGCCAAATCCCTGAGGTAGTATTTTACGGAATAAGTTTATATCCCGTGTTCTAAATAGAATGGAATTTTAAAATATGTGACGCTCCTTGACTTTCTTTCACTATATTGAAATCTGTACCTGTAATATATCCGAATCGTGAAACTCCTTAGAAATTATCCTGATAAACGACAATACGTTTTCATCCTTCAACTGAAAATTGTTAACATTCTTTCGTCTGTCGTTGAAGCTTTCTTTCGATTAGAAATAAGGAGTAACACAAATTAGGTAAAATTTTCGTCTATGCTTTTGAAATTTTGTCGTTGCATTTGTTATCAATCCAAGAATATATTGTAAAATGTGACTATAATTCTTTACTATATTTTATCAATATTATAAATCTAAATTTCATTATATTTCTTTCATAAGGTTCATTATATGTCTAAATTTCATTTATAAACTTATCTAATGAAATTGTTTTGAATTTATAAACTGCTCTATAAAACTAGCCGTAATTACTCGAAATTGTTACGACTTTACGATGTGTGGTGAGCTCAACGACCGGACGATCTAGTTAAAACGTAACATTAACAAATTTAATAAAGTCTCTAAAACAATTCTAGACATAACATTGTGTCAATTACCTTTTAAATACAGACATTTCGTGTATCACTTGTTGTTATAATACTCTAACCGTCTGTTAGTATTTACACATTTAATACGTTTAGAGTAGTAATAAAAACCGCAACGACCTCATTTCTTTAAATCCTTATCCAACGAAAGTTACTGATAATGCGTATATGAGAAGTGATTCTATTGTAGAAAATTACTAATGATATTTTATAATTATATTGATAAATAATATACTTAACGTAAAACATGTATGTATACTGTAAGTATGTCCCTCATATCAAAGTTTATCAAGAATTCCCTACATCAATATAAATTAAGTTTAATATTATCACAATATTTATTTTTATTTATACTTTTATAAACTCAGTATGCAAAATATAGTGATGTTAAAAAATATGTACAAAGGCGAGCTTAACTCTAATACAGTTCCAACAAACCCTAGGTTGTAGAAGTATTTAGAATAGCATTCCTCACTTAATAAACTATGAAAACCAAACTGTTAAGAATAAATTTTATTATAGATAAATAGCTTTATCACTTTCCCCACAGCAGGGACTCAATACTTCTTTCACAAGAAGTTAAAGCGATCAAGATGGTCAAGTAGAGGTTTATAGATGTCGCATGTAAAATGTCGGTTTCCTCAACTAGAAGCTCAGTCTCAGTTAGGGTCGAACTCGCGGCTCTACAAAACGTAAACCGCTTATGGAAAGCCTTACAAAGTGAACTATAAATATAACTGCTTTGTTAAAATAGGTTATTCATGAAAAAAAAATCGATATAACTATTTAAAATTATCTTTCTATATTCGTACGGCCATTTTTACTAATGTTAATTTTTCTCTTGACCACATAATAATTTTAAAAAAAAATTGAGAGCTATTAGTACTTTGATGTTTAAGTTTTAATAATCTGTTAACTTTGTAAATATAACTCGATTCGTAAAACTGTCAGGTCGTGTTAAAGTTCACATCTGAAGGAAATTTCAAGATTTTCTATCACTGCATATTTTTAAAATTACGGTGCAGCAACACATGTAAGAAACAACAAGTAATTGAGTTATTTCTGATGAAAAATGTCAACTACCTTGAAAGAAATCCATCGTTAAAAATATTTTTTTGTTTTTTAAAAATGTACAGAAATTAGGTTATACAGTGATAGGTATTTCCAAAGTCACGAACTTTGCTTATTTTTCGTTTATACTACATGTTATATTGGACAAAATTGTTAAAGTTGCCCCTTATGGATGAAAACATAAATTAACAAAGTTTTCCCGTAAGACAAGGGACTGAAACAAGGCTATGGCGTGGGTTAGTTTATTTATATACTAACACCTCAATTATGTAGCAAATTCGTTCATAGAAGAAACCTTCTATCATGTGATTTACAACAGATTGTTACTTGATTACTTTGTTGACAGTGACATGAGATATAAGTTGATGTAGCCTTGAATTACAAAATGTGTCACGCATTTTAATGTATATGTGTGCATTTACTAAGATCAAAATGAATTTCTTAAATAAATAATTGTGCCTACTACTATCAATGCACGTAATTATTTTTACCTTTTATTATAGTTAATATTTATATAGTTAATATATTTGTATTAATTGTTGGCACTATTTAGAATATTTACATTTATTATCGCTTTTATTCAATTTGTATAAACAGAATAAATATTGCAATTATTATTAAATTCTGGGGGTCAATAAAATTTGCTACTCCTAATATCAAAAGTAGATGACAGCTCTATGATGATATGGACTGTGATTAACCCGATTATTCAATTTTACATAATTTTATGATTAACAACTAACAAACCCAGAGACGAAAGGAGAGTAAAAATAGTTAAAATTTTTAAGGAAATACTATAATACATTTTACTTTGTTTATAATATCGGTTCTCTAAAATTAACATGTTTAACCTTTTGACTGTGGCGCGCTCTCGGACGAATCCATCTACATATATAGACGGCGCATTTTTCGCTTGTCAGTTGCTGCGACTAGTTGTCCACTGACTAGTGGAAACTGACAATGACCAAAACAGTATCCGGAAATTTGATGCCATTCTTAGGGTTTAAAAAATGGCAAAAAATAAAACTATAATTTTTTTTATTGATGGAATGTATGGTTTCAATACCTATTAAAAGCGCGTTTTCGCCTACTTGATTTTACATCTGCTGGCTTTAGAGGTTTACTGCTTGAATTCACGACAATATACGGTAAAAAACACATTTACAGGAATCAATGCATAGAGAGATTATACGAGAGTGTACCATAGAAGAACAGTGTAATATGAAGACAATTGATTGAACAATATTAAAACAATTGCCGATATTTACTTTCTCTATTACATAGGACAACAAATTTCATGTTGAATCAATTGGAAACAGTAATAAAAGTGTTACAGTTAAATAATACAGAGGGCGTATATATACGCTTTTAAAATATATAGAGGGATCTGTGAGAGCGTATTTATACGGCTCTAGCAGTCAAAGGGTTAAACGCACAGTTAACTGAGTGCGTTTAACCCTGTTAACATCTGAATCTTACTAAACTATGTAGTAAAACAGTTATCATATATTTTTTTTAATTTATTTATCAAATTATCAAAAAGACATATATAACAAGAAATTTACTATTAAGCATTAAAAAAACCACAAAAATTTGTCAACAATGCTATATCATGTTTTATCTTTATGGATCCATTAGATCCATGACTTGCATTTATACACGTGACATACATAAAAAATCATGAACGCAAAGGATACCATATCGTGAAGAATGAATGATTAGTTTTCATATTAAAGACAGATTTATTCCAACTAAACACGCCGTCAAAGATAATCGATTAGGACTAGTTTAAATCATCAATCCAATTTTAAATACCGACGAATGATGCTGCTGTGACACAAGATTGCTACGTTGGCACAAGATTCATAAATATTGACGTCGTAATATTAAATGTTTTTCTTTACATACGCGTACAAGTCTTCCCATAAGATTTCCATCATAACTATTTCGAGGTCCTCTTCTATACATGATTTGAGCCCACCAGACAAGTATTCGTCTCATATGGCGATTGACAGAATGTCATTTCCAACCAAAAATATTCCAAAAATACAAGGGAAATAAACATGACTTGAAATTACTAGAATCTTTACTTTAATATCATAGTTACTGCTATATACTTTACTATACATCTAATCTAAAAGGTACTCGTAAAGAATTGTAATTATTATTACAGTCGATAGAACTTTTTCTGTACTAAAATTAACACGAAAATATACCATTTACTCATATCAATTCACCTCTTGTATGAATAACTGTCATCACTTGATATACTTACAACCGTACAGTAAACAAATTGTAGAAAAAAAATGTTCGTTACCTTTCATCTCCATGCTCCGTGTATCTAGACGTACATAAAGAGTATTAAGAAATTCATTTTCCAATATCCAACATTTTTAATATTCAACATTTAGATTTTCTATAAACCAATATCGATGCCAATGTTACGAGTAAGACATGCATCTTGATAACCATGAACTACTTTAAAAAAACAAAGTAAAAAGTGTTAAGTGGAGCTCATTAGCATTATGACAACTAACACTTTTGGCCCCAACCGTTCATAGAAACGAAATACTAACTAATGAAGAGTAACTATTGACACTTAATGGAAAATAACAAGGCGTTAAAATAGAAAATAACCAAAGAACTATTTCGTTTGTTAAAATCGTTAAGAGGAAATATCTTGTCGACAAATCGTAATTACAGCTGTCGACAGCATTCGTCGCCTAACGATTTTTAGAAAACAAAAAATATTTAAATGTAAACTATTGGCGCTATACCCCTGCTCTTTTCTGAAAAAAAACTCATAAATTGTTAAATTCATCTTTAAGATCAGCTCGCGGGAGTAACCGCTGGATAAAGGCCTCTCCCAAAAAGCAAAGTAAAGGTTAAAGATATCAGAATAAAAATTAAATATACGCAGGTTAAGCAACATCACACGACATTTTTAACTTTTTTTCTTTTTTATAAGAAAAGTGGAAAAACTAGCGAAGAGTTCGTGAAAAAATAAACATTTGTTATATCCAGCTTTAAAAACATAATTATTCAAAGTTCTCATACCACAAAAATCTTCCCTTGCAAGAAACTCAATTAATCATAATTCCTTCACCAGTGGTCGCTTTGAAACGAATGCGGGTACACTTGTACACACAGTTTAATGTACAAAAGTAACATTTTTCACAGTTTATATCTTTAAAAACTTTACTTAAATTACCTAAATGTATTTTATTATACTATCTGATTTAAATATATTTAATTAAATGTATACAAGCGTAGGTACTCATGTAATAAAACGTCTCGTGGTTTTACAGCCCTTGAGAGTAACCAGCAAAGGCTGTTTATTCATCGCCTCTTATAAATAATACAAAATAAAGAGCACTGTGCTCGATGATTGATAACATAAATAAGTTTCCACAATAAATTAAACGGCGTTTATAAACACCGCTCCATCTTTTAAGCTTCAATTTTATTTTAAATTATCAATTTATAGATTACATACAATAAAGGTCTCCTGCTTTAATAAAAGCTCAGCAGAAAATCTGGTTTAAATTTAGTTCAAACCGCTTCGCAAAATTTAAACGGAGAAAAGTATCCTATTCTCCTGATTATTTCAATAGTGATATCTAATTTCTTTAATTCATTGAACCCGAAAACTTGGAGTTTACAAGCCGTGTAGGTAATTTCGCACATTGAACACAATTTAAACTGAAATGCTAGCATGTTTGTAACTAGTTCAGACAAATTAGAAATGGAATGGTTAATCGATTACGCAAAACAATCGAGTAATTCGTCCACGCTCCGGGCAGGCTGATCGTGAACATTTCCCCAATGATTTGGCAGCTCGCCCCCGCCTATATTTAAATCGTAATCTTACTGAGTCAACGCTCTTGCCGCTTTGACACCCAAAATAAACGATCCTGTAAACGACAATTCCTCGACTTTATTCATAAATAAAATATACACATTCCGTCAAACTATGATTGTCATTTTAACATTGACCACTGTATCCTGGAACGTGGGGATAAGCCGAATAATTTCTTTTAAAAAAGAACCTTTCTTCTTGGACCATGATTAAAACGAATCTGTGAGTGACAATCAGTACTTAATCTAAAATTAACACATACAATAAATTTATAATTAATGAACTAATGAACAATAACATTTACATACAACATATTAAACCAAAGTTTAATAAAAGGGGCTTTTGGATTTTATATTTATTAAACTTCAAATTACGTTTAATGTAACCAACTTATTTATCCTTATCGCAAATCTTTATTTCACTATAGAACATATTTAATGCCAAAGTTCAGTGTGTATTACTCAACTCAGGTTATTAAATATAAAATAAAACTAATAGAAAAACTAAAATCAATTTATTAATTGTTGTTTAAAATATTTCATTATTATAATACATATTTCAGTTTACTTTAAACTACATATAATTGGTAATTGTTTGCTCTTCCGGTGGCACGTAAAATACAATATTGTGTGGAAGTATTTCTATTACATCGCTGTTGAAGACCCCTGAAGCATTAGTATCACCTCGTTATCCAATTATAATAATTTAATTAGTGTAATGGAATGTTCACGTGGGTGCTTTTAAGGAATAAAATTTTAACATTTCAAACAGCTTATCGGTAATCTTGTATATATAAAAAAATTAAAACTACTAATAACCCAAAAATGTAATGGTAATTAACAAATATCTATTTTCTTTTTAATAAAATCCTCTTGATATTATAATAACTTACGACCAAGATACATTAGCTTAGCACCAGTTTTCAAATTAAGAGAACATTAGCGGAGTTTAGCTAGTTTTTACACGTTCACGAAAAAATTCAAAATACTGAAACGGCATTAAATTACGTGAACACTGTTTTGTCTTGGCAACTAATTCAGCCAAACAGGACTGGGGAACTAAGAAATTGTATTATCGTGTAAAACATTAACACATTTTTCTTTATATTATTCACATATGGTCTTTTAGTGAATGCAGAAATGCATTTTTATTTATAAATTCTATAAAATTTACATTGAGTGTACAAAGTTATCTAATTTTATAAAGCATTATTAAATTATTAAGTCATGAACCACAATTTGATTCCAGGTTTGATGTCAATTAAATTTATGTATTATGTAAATACATGTCGTATATATTTTATTTGTAAATATATATACGAGTATTCTCAATGTTGTTAAAAATTTATGATAAATTAAAAAAATCTCTTGTGTTTAGATATACCAACTCATGCATTAAAAACATGAATATTATGTTATAATCTACGTAGGTATGCGATGCATACGTGATATGAACAAATACTTACTTTCCCCTCAATCGCTGAAACTCGGTCCACTATAAGATAAATGAAATAAAGCAAACATAATAACACAGAAAACTTATCACAAAAAAAACTTAAACATAAAACTGAAATTGATTTGTGTTCAAAATAATTGTTTCAAGTTCTCGGTCGAAGAATTCATGGCTGAAGTGAGAACGTTAAGCATTACAAGACCCCGCGACGGTTCGCGAACGACTGCTGGGCACTTCGTCTCTCCCACTTTCCCTATTCACAACTACCTAGTGCATATTGCGCCGTGCGGGTGTATCGTGGCTTCCACTGAATATATACACCAGATTATAGATAGGCGACCTTAATTTCAATGTTTCAGTTTGTCTGTGAAATTTAATCAACGTTTGTCTCGTCTAAATCAAGAATTCAGAGAATTTGAAATATACGTCTCGAATTGAAAACATTTTACATGCGTGCATAGATACACAAAATGAATGGCTATATCATCTTTAATATTAATTACAACCGAACTAGACGTACCCTGGACTAATCTTTTTAACTCTACGTGTTAAATATTTAGATATATAATTTTATAACTTTATGTAGAAGTTAATTCCAATATAAAATCCTAAACTAACACACTCAGACTCACACACACTTCTTTATTATCCTTTATAATTAATAACTTTCCTTGTATAATCTTTTCTTTTAAAATGTTGGGGTGTTTTTTTTGACACATTATTATCCGTCTTCCTGTCAAGTAGGTTGTTTATGAGACAGCGTTCTTTTGAAAAGATTAGAAAGAAAAGAGTTTGATTGTAATACGAAAATATCAACTAAAAATGTCAACGTATTTGTAGTAAAATGACCAAAAAGTCACTTTTGTTCAATTACTGAAGTTGGATTAAATTTTCAATAAAATCTAACCAATATATTCAAGTTGACCTGGATAAAATAATGAAGTAGGAGAAATTATAATTATGAAATGACATTTAATTAATCCCCATTGTCAATCAAACTAACCTTTGATTTAATCGCAACTAGGTTTTTACCTATTGAACAAATTGTGTCTACGTTTATATTATTACACACGATTAAAGTTCAGAACTTTTCAGAGCATTGATAAGAAAAAGAGAAACTAATTATTTATTGACCAGTTATGTAGTTTTTACAGATCCAAAAATTATGTAAACTTGTGGCTGAATCAAAAATGTGTTTTGATGGCCCTAACCTCATGTTATATCTCAGATAATATATAGCACATCTTGAAAATAACACAATAGCCTTCCGGAGAGTGATAGCTTTGTAGTTTATTTAATCGATAATCTTTATAACAACGAAGCCATAAAGTGCCTCACACCTAAAGAGAATGTATAATACAATGAACATGACCGTAACCTCTTATTGTTAGATAAATGTGTTATTTAACCATCGACTCAAATAAGTGGCTCGTAAAAGAGTGAAAAAAAACTTCGGTCTCATTTTTATCCCACTTTTTTAGAATTTTCCAATGAAAGTCTGACTTTGCCGATAACAAATCTGCAGACAAAGTCGCTGATTTAACCGTACTTATCTCGCTTGATTTTGCTCCTGAAGTCCTTACATCATTTTACAAGTTTAGGTAGTAATATTTTTTAACAAATGTCTTACAAAGAATTTTTTCTTTCATTCTTTTTTTTATAAAATAGAAAATAAGTCGTTTATTCATTTTTAAATGTTTGTTACATTTAAAAAAAAGTATAAACGAAATTGAATTGTACCCTCGCGGAATGAATACATTATGCTTGAATCAGAATCGACTGTATTGGTTTTTTGGACCGTAAAAACGATGATTATTTATTAACCTACCCACTGCGATTACGTATATTGCAGGTTTGATACTCGTCGGCGATAACTTATTCATATTCTAACAACAATTCAATGAGAATATTGACCGCTATTCCTCTACTGAAAAGGATTCGATCTAAATGGGAATACGCTTCTATAAATAGCTTTGCATGCGTGACATGGCACATAAGTTGTAAAAAAATAATGTTTTTTAATTTTTTTTTTAAAGTACAACTTACGGCTGTTATATCTAACATCAATTTGTAACATTAAACAAAGTCAAAAGCCATTTACAAATTATCACCGATAGATAGTACATATTTAAAAAAATAGACCACAGACAATGAACATTCACCCAAGACAAACAAAAATCATTAAAATATAAAAGTAATCAAAACAAAAATACTATACAATATTTGATAAAGGAACAAAACCAAACCAAACAAAAATTAGATGTGTACGAAAAAAAGAAGAAAAAATTAAAAAACCATTGAAAAACCACTTCACTCCATTAATTTTACAGAAATCTTTGGGGAACCAAAGAATGACGTATTGAGCTTAACTCTTATAGAGTCAATACTGTTAGAGAATATGTCCAGGTCATTGGTTCTAATAAGTTTATTGAGAATGGTCGGTGCGCGACACATAAACTTGTTTCTTTTATAATTTGTTTTCGATGTAGGTACATGAAGTAAGATATTATGCCTGGTACGAACTATGGGAATTTGAAAATTAACACCATGTAGCAATTTGGGACAGTCCACATCACTGTTGATAATTATCAAAAGGTATATGCTGTCACATTTAAGGAAATAATGTCAGACATTTTGTAATAAAAACATTAATAATATGTTCAACATTAAACAGTGCTGAACAAAATAATTTACGAACAGGATTCGCCAAGAAAATAAAAGGTAAAGTTTTTGTACGCTTCTTTTGCATACTAAGTACAAAACTTTTTTATACTTTTCTAAGTGTGTAGTCCGTATTGCAATATAGATCAGGGTGCTGAAAAATATATGAAAAAGTTATTATAATATCAAAAAACTTTTTCTTTCAAGGTTTAGCGAACTCAAATTCCATTTAATGTGCCATAAATAAATTTTATGACAAACAATAATATACATATAAAAACTTGTACGAACAGATGAACTCTTTGGCTCAGTTATCATATGAAACCGTATAAATTTATAATCTAACAATCTTCTTTACTAACATGTATATATAAATTAAATAAACTATTACTTACGACGTTCACTAAGCTCTTTACTTGTTTACACTTACATAAAAGGACTTCGTAATTAATTCGTCACAAACCTTAACGCAAACTTAATTATAAGACTGTTGATATCATCATTAACAGATAAGTAATAAAATGTGCTAAATTGCCCTGAAACTCTATTTATGAATAGTCTTTCAGAAATCTGACTTGGTGATAACACGATTACATTATATATAACTTATCATATCAAAAATGTATTTAATAACGTCAAATTTCGTTTTCCTATACATCGAAATCCTTTTGGAAACTCACTTAAACACTTCGATTGTTCATTAAAAACTATTAAAATATATATATATACACATTGACATATATATTATAATTAACGTTATTTATTAGTGTAATATTTTGAAACGTAACGTAAAGTACTGTATCAACTTCTAATTTGACGACTTGTTATAAACTTTATGTGTATTCTAAAAATTTCCTCTGAAATACCAGTCACAGACAGTAAAAATCATATCTGCGTACTTTATGGCTATTCTGTCATAAACAATTTTATTACGAATGCTCTTTAACTTGTTTTTTACTTTACAAATGTTGTTTTATTTACTTTCACGTTGGTGTTATTGTATTATAATACATTAGTTTTAAAGAGCCTAAATACATTTAGTTTCTATTCGAACCTTATACATCATTCAACAATATTATCTGTAAGTTATCACACGGTCTACAAATAAGTTTTGTTTTCAGACAGGCTTTGCTAGCTGTTTTATTACTTCAAAAGGTACAAAAATATTTTTTTTGTTTAATTCAACGTAATGAAAGAATATAACTTTGAATAAAATACGATGTCTTTACAAAAGACTCGCCTACATTTTCGTCACGTCAAAAGACCAAATTACTTCAACTTTCCCTTAATATATATTCTCCACTTAACTAATTGTAGTAAGTTGTATGTATGGAAATACAAATAAACTTGATGATTTACTCTTACACTAGTACGATGTTAGTTAAACTAATCGCCTTGCCCCTTAAGAACGATGTCGATTCAATAAATAAATCAATCTAATAGTTCTAGATTCATGTAATATTAACGACTAGGCACGATTGCTGGCAATCAGCCCGAACTACCAGTATACATGACTTGTTCCGGACATTTAATCATTCACAAAACCAACGTTGGATATAATACTCATTTAATTAATCATTTTGATTATATTTTATTTTACTTTTGTAGTAATACGTAAATCATGGGAATTTAAATTATCAACATTCTTAAAAAAAAATTGTTTTTTATATTTTAAACATTGATTTTTTTTAAATGCCGTTTAATACCAATAACTTTTAATAACACAAACAAATATTATTGAAGAAAATTAAAGTACAAAAACAGGAATAACTAATATTTTTTTATACTATTTGTATTCAATAATAATTACGGAAAATTTTAACCAGAAGTCTATTTATTCAATCCAAATTGTAAAATATCTTTATTTCCATAAAAATTTACTGGCGCATACACCAAAAGAAAATAATAATATAATATAATTGCTTCATAAAGCGAAGACTCTAATTAACGTAGTGATAATCATTACTTACTAACAATAATTAATCATTAGTAACTTAACGTTTACGTTTGTTGCTTCTGCGTGTTGTCCTCCACTATCTATAATAAAACATTATTTACATTTTGGACAGTATAATAAACTGAAAAACATTGAAAGTAATTTAAGGAACCTTTACAAATTACAGAATTTCATACGACGCAACACTACGTTCTAATTATAGGTTTAAAATAAATTAATTTGCTGTTTGAACCTTTCAATCATTTTCTGTGCAAATTAGCTATTAAGAACGAAAGTAATTAAGGGCTCATTACTTTTCCTTTCAATACAATTAACGTATTTTGAAGTTTGAAATAAATTTTTATTCCTCTACACTCATAATTACTAATCTAAATATATAAGAAATCAATACATCAGTACTTTATAAGGAAATTAATAACTAATAATAGGAAATGTAGTACTACAAAGTTATGCTTATATCCGCATAAAGTTTTTATAAAGACTGTCAAATTTAGATACTTAAAAAGTAAATTCCTTGGTCTGTTGTTGATGTTGAATGTAAAGAATCGATGAACACGAATAAATTCCCTATTGTAAAGCACTTGGATTGTGTATGTTCATGTAACAATGAATATAGTAGAAATGGCGATGTTAAATAATCTAACGCCAGAACAGCGCTTACAGCTGTCAGATATTTGTTAATCATATGGAATTTATAATGGTTTATGCGGAGTGGAGATCTTTATGGAAGGACAATGACCAACAGTGGGCGTTTATCGGTTAATGATGACGATGATGTGGAGGTTATACAATGTTTAAACAAATTTGTACCAATAATAAGGACTAGCAAAAAAATGAACATCCGAAAGACAACGCAGAAAGTCATCTGATGCCTAAAGAAGTCGATACGTTGTAAATTCTACACATTAAAAATAATGGTACAGTATAGAAAAACTTTTCTTCAACTGGACGACTAACAACAATTTGTAGATAGCACAGATGATGATAAAGAAAACACTAGTAGTTCATATGCCACCCTAAAACTTTGTTTTAAAGGACGAAATTCTTGTCTCTTTACAACTTAAAAGAATTTTCTTTCAAAAACTCTTTATCGTAAACTAAACTGAAAAGGTGAGCCATCTGTGTACATTAAACGCTTTGTTTGTATAAATATGATCGCTATACAGTGGTACTCATACTTGAGTCCGACGAAGCTATAAAAGTCATCAAGACAAACAGCACTAACATCGTCTAAAAAGAAGTAAACCTATTCCTCTGATCTCTGTAAAACTTTATAAATAGATTGCTGAAAGCGAAAAACATTTTTACTCCTTTTTGTAACATTCCTCTGAAAAGCATAACATCATCCACGCGAACTCCATAAAAACGACAATCAAGGTACAGATTATACACATAGTGAATTATATATACAATATGTAATTCACGAAGTGTATAATTATATACAATATACACAAGCAGGACAATAATAACTAAATAAAGGTAAATTTTCTAGACCGACAAGTTCCTTGGGCATTTCTATCGTATTAACATTTATCTGTTTCTTATAAACTCTCGTAATCCTTTTTTTTACCCAGGAATCACTACATTATTTACAGTTTTAATTATAATACTAGAACGTAGGTATTAATTCTCGAAATTTATTGACGTTATATATTGTGATTGGCAGCTACGGAGAGCCGAGTAATCCCAATTGAGTTATAGCGATCCCTTTTCTTACGTAGTAGGAGACAAAGATAAAATTCTTACAGCAAAAATCCTAAATTTATGACTATCCAATATTTTTATTACTTTGATCAGCAAAAATAGTTTAAAATCAATATATAAGTTAATGATAATTATTATAGTTATTTAATATATATTATATTATACGTTTTCAGTTGCCTTTCTCTTCATGTAAGTCTATATGTAATGACCTACGTAATGTCTTAAAACTTCTAGAAAAAACTGACACTTCGCAATACACATAAAATTTTTACTTTCTAAGTATTTCCTCTGATTTACATATACGAAATATCATATAATGTTTACTTATTATTAGGTCAAAAATATTATTTAAATTTAATATTTTATGATAAAATTTTGAGTTATCAAAATATGTTTTTAAAACAACTTTTCTTACAAATACATTTCAATATTTAATCTTAACGTCATACCTCTTCTTCATCAGCCGATAGACTTGTACTGCTGGACATAGAGCTCCTCTGTTGGAGAGAATTAATTCTCCCAAGAGGAAAACAATATCACACACACACCATTCTTATATTAATAAATATGTATTATGATTCTCGTTTTACATTTGAATTTTTTTAGATATTTATCGTGTAAAACTACCTGTAGAGATAAGTACCATTTGTCACTATCACCTGTTCATTGAAGGACGTAAAACTTGTCCCTAATTGACAAGATACAATTGACAACGATATAAGTTTTTGTAGGATTTTTTTTTCTCATATTATTACTACTGATTTTATCTTTGAAACGTTGTATAACAGTGCTTCTAAATTTGTACTTTTGTCAATACAGAAAAGAATAGACTAAAATAATATTAACTAGTTTCATAAAATTATAATCAAAAATTGTATATGTATTAAAAGATTGTTTTACATATATAAAAAAAATAAAGGTTATTATATAGTATTAAACTTCAATATCTAATGACCGATTTAATTATAAAAATACCATAACTCATGTTGATGAGAATAATTTATGATCATTCTCCCTCTGTTCAAGATCAGATTTTCCCACGCTTTTTGAAACAGTACTGTTAATATACATTGTAGTCAATAATTATTCTTTTTGTAATCACATAGATACGAATTACCGAAATAGATTTTACTGAAAATTATCGGCTCAAGAAACGAATCAGCTACATCATATTTGTGTCTACATATAATGAGATTACAAATCAGCTAGATATAAGAGGAGTAATAAAATAAAAAATCTTAAACAACACCATGATCATGACGTTTAATAATACAAAAAACGCTGCATATCTTCATACAAAAATAATTCTTTAACTAGTATAACCTAATTTCATAAGCGTGTACAATGTTAATTATGGCGATAATCTGAACAGTTAGCCCCTAAAATTGTGCCGTCGGTTTGTAACAGTTTCGAGATAGCACTCGGTGCCAACTGCAATACATTAATAGTTCATGTTGTGCCAGATTGCGAATGGTGTTATTATTATAATGATCTTGAGTTAGGTCATGGTAATTGAATTATTATTAGTCTGCATCTGAAATTTTTCCTTATCACTAATCTTTTTTAAAGACGTGGAAGTGCCTTTTCATACTTTCATACAACGACTAGGAAAAATCAGAGTGTGTATCCTTAATGCACCACTTTGTTATCGTAGCACTTACCATCAGGTGAACTTGACACCCGTGTCATCGCTTCGTTAAATAAAAAAAAAAACAGTATCCAGGCTGATCGAAAAAAGCACTTTATTAATACTGCGCAATTAAATACTTATATTACGGTGAAGAATAAACGGTTGACCCAATTTCCTTGTTCTTAACTTTTATAGCTTTAGTTGCATGGCGGTTAGTGCGCTTGAAACGAGAAAACGAGTCCGTTATCGTATTTTATTTCTTCACTGTTGACGTCTAGGATTTGCTGGAAGATCACTACAATTCAGTTATACCAGGATATATTTTGATAATATTTACTTGAAAGATCTATTTATTCCCTTTTTGAAGTTTGTTTATATATATAATAAATACTATCATTATATTGGTCATAGAATTGAACTGCATTTTATACGCATTATCCGTTTTTTTAAAGATTTACAATATACACAGAGTTCCTGGAAAAAAATAGTTCTTAAATAAATAGCATAATTATAATCTGTTTTAGGCATTGGCAGTAAAAGTAAAATTTCAATATCAATAGTAATAGAATTAAAAGTAAATATAGAATAAAACAATCCTAAGTAATAAGAAATTAAGGCGAATATAGACCTTGCCTTAAGGCGTCAGGGGAAAAGTATTAATAACTAAAAATATAAAGCGTTTATATAAAATATTGGTGTACAGGAATAAAAAAAAAAAAAGCAAAGTAATCTTGAACTTCGTAAATTGTGTCGAGATACAAAGAACAAGTGGTGGAGAGAAAAGGCCTGTTACA
>DWLS01001942.1:0-19582 GCA_018246255.1 Pachliopta kotzebuea
GAGCGCAGGGTCAGATGAAGCTTTCACGGCCATAATAGTGGCCGAAAGCATCGACATCACCCGAAAAAAAAAAAATATATAAACATAAATATATACAAAGTATACAACCTTGAGTCGGGCTTAGCGCCGCAATCGCAGAAAAAGTTGCCGAACTTTGCGTAGGAGACGTCGTGCCCGCGATGACAGACACGTGCGCATACCGTGCACACGCCCACGCCGTCCACCATCTTGCAAGTGTGGCAATGGTACCAATGTTGGTTCATAAACTCGCGTTGCGTCACCGTGAACGTGCACAATTTGTACTGAAGCATTGCGTCCTCATCCTGTTGGCCATACTAATCCTTTATAACTCCATAAAAATAAAAAATCCCGTATAAGCTTATGGGAAATGGGGCCTTAATACGCAAAACAAAATATGATGAGTTATTATTATTCTAACGTGGTTTGGAGCTTAAATCTTGTAAAGGTTACATGAAGATCGCTCAAAAAAAGATGAAGTGGCTTCATCTGTTGACACTTTAATAAATTGCCACTCTATTGTACATTAGCCGGTACTGGCGAATATATACCGATATTGTTCTGCATCTTATTAATACTTACTTACTATACAGGCAACATTACGATTTGTCAAACTTTTTATTTATATACAATGTAAAAGTAAATTTTATAAAGTTCTATTAATTACATATATTAATATATTAATCAAAACCATGTCTTACGGAATCGTCAGCACTGGTATCGTCATCATCTTGTTGTTCATCTGTATAGTCAAAGTCGAAACCTATATCTGATGGAGACTCCCATGTGGGACTCACTGAACGCCAAGCTAGAAAATCATTTAATAACATTATAAATAACAAAGTGCTATTTTTTCATTAGTCCTGTTATCATTATACTCAAATAATGAATGATCATGGGATTAATTATTACCTAAGATTTTTTCCGACAAACGGTCCTCCTCAATTTTATATGACAAATGAATGGAGTCGTAAGTTGGTAAAGTGCGTTCGTTACAAATACTTTAGTTCCAATAAGTTGAGTACAAATCATCTTTTTAAAAAACCTTCCATTATCAGCCATTATCTCCTAGCTCTTTTTCCCACTTTTTGTGGCGTCGACAACATATGGTATACATATGTGGTTTCAACATATTGTAAAATTAATGCAGTTCTATGACCGATCTGCTACCTCATATCAACCTTCATTTTGGGCTCTTATTCCGTAATTGCCATGTGAGGACACTCACGAGACAAGGGAAAGAGGAACTATTTTTTTCTATCATTGCTACAGAGTACAACATTAATATTCATTGCTATAATGAATATAAATACAAAACAAACCTTGAGGCGGCGAAGTATTAATAGCGTGTAGAGCGTCAGTCAAGTAAGAGAGCAAAACGCACGCAGACTCGATCTGGGGAGCAAGGGCTCCTTCCACTTGTCCTTCTTCTAACTTCTCCAGCACTTCAGGAGTGCTTAAATTGTCCACACTTTAAAAATAAAACATAATTTTAGTCGTATATAGCGTAAGTGATTACTGCAAAATAAATCTATACTTTATAAGTATTAATTATTGTTATTAATGTGTGAACATAAATGACTACCAGGTTTCAAGCAAGGTGATAAATGTCACCATCATAAAAGCAGTCGTTTTTGGAACTTGGCTTTTCTTACGATGTCTTCCTTTACCGCAAACACGGTGAAGATTGAACTCGAACGCTTTTGAGACATATAACGTCTACTATCCCCTTACGAATTGAGCTGCCATGAATCTATTTCCGATTGTTATTAAATATCATAAAAAGAAAGAATATACCGTACTAAATAAATAGGAGAAATACTGACCAGGCCGCGAACCAACCAACAGCGGCCGGGAAGAGCAATTTGTGATCAGCGCCAACATGCGCGTCGGCCAACCGGCAGAGCTCGCGCATCAGCAGCGGCGAACATCCGTCCACGCAAACCTCCACTAGCGCGCAAAGCATACGCTCGCTCACATCTTCACTACTGCAATTAGGTGCCAATACAGATTGTATACCTTTTTTAAATTATTCTAACTTTTTTTATTTAAGTATATAAAAACAATTTTTGGGACTAACAGGAGGTTCTTTTGGTGGTAAGATGTAGCGTGATATGTCCATACGACATTGTTTTATAGAAAAGATGAATTTGAATAGTTCAAAATAAACATAGAGTTGACCATGCAATTGCATTAAGCCTTAATATCTTTATTTCAATTGTTTTTATTGATGCAAATTTATTTTATTACATTGTGCATACACAAGGTTATTTTTTTAACTTACCAGTGGCTTACGATGTGTTTACAAAGCGCTGTAAATAGAGTAGCATTATCATTAGACGACTCTGTCCCTTGTACGGGCGCTGGCTCCGCTAGTGCTGCACCTGCGCTGTTTTTGCTTCCTTCTGACCAGCTGCAACTCTCAGCTGCGGATTTGTTTCAGTGTAAAGTTAAGAACATACCCTTTAGTAATTGTCTAGCATGAGATTGTTAAGCATCATTATTATGAAATTCACCTGAGTTTGCAGATTGTTGAGCAGTGTCCGAATGGGCTCTGGCTGCTGATGACCTGTAAATATTTGAAAAAATTATCTTTATAACTACAGTTGTTTGTTATAATTTAAGAATAATGGTACTCACGAAGAATCAAAGACCGGCATGTCCGCATCGCTTCGCTGCGCGGGCTCGCTGTCGGATCGGAACACGCTGCGCAGCGCATTGCGGAACGCAAGCGAAGCGGGGTTGCCACCAGCGTCGGGAGCGCTCGACGTCGGCGTGGTAAGCTCCGCTTCCGTAGGTGTACCGTTGACGGCGCTTGTTGTGCCGTTCGACGACAACAAACCTTATTCAATCAGGTTATGTCACATTATTTTTTTTTCAATAAAACAAAAGTTACGTTTGTCTGTAGTGCTACTTACGATGTTTTGTACCAAAACTGTCGCCCTATTAATTTTACTAGCTATTTATTTGTATTAAATTGTTTGCGCGTCGATGCCACAAACGGGCTTACAAATTTACGTACTAAATTTTTAACTTCTCTCTTTGTGGGTCTAGTTTAAATGATTCCTAATGTTTCTATTAATTGACTATAATTAAATTTGTGTTTTTAATTTTAATGCCTTACTTGGTGTTGTCGAACAAATATAGGTAAGGAAGTTGGCCAACTTTTGCTGCTCAGCCATACCGATGGATTTGCACACGGATACGCAGAGAGCAAGGTTTAGTTCGGCTTTGTCGCAGCACGTAAATATCTTTATAAATAACCTAAAAAAACAAAAATGATATTTAAGTATGTTCCAATAAGTATAATATTATTTTAATGTTTATGAATTAAGAGTGGTGCTCACTTGATTACCCTCTCAGTGTATGTCACTCTAGAATTTGGGGATGCCAGAAGTACTTTACCAAGCGTGAACCCAGGAGATGGTTTAGTGAAAACTGCTTCAAATGCTTTTCGTCCAGCTGAACGATCTAAAATCTTTTCCCAATATCTAATCTGCAAGTGAATTAGATCATAAAATATTCATACGCAAATTGAAAGGTGTTGTATTATTATATACTTTGAACATTTCAATTAATAACTTTTTCTGCAAAAATTTACCATGTGGCGCAAAAATTTCTCAGTTGAAGGTTGCAAGTCGTCAATAAGAACACTGTATGTGGTCTTCAGGATATGTTCATGTATCAATTGTTCAGCTACAAGTGTTTGCGGCACTAGAGTATTTAAGGTCGCAGTTAAAGGATCGGCTAAAAACTCTAAACGTCCATCAGTCTGTAACAAGATATTTTTAACATTATCTCAAGTAAAATTTCTGTATTGTATATTAAAACCAGTACAATCAAACAGATAAAAATATTATTTAAGTATTTTTCTTTTCTATATTGTTATAAAATAAATTCAACTAATTCATAATTAGGATAAATCATAAATATTGTGGATAGCGATACAGCTTATTACATCACATTGTTCATAAACATAGATTTATAAAATACATTCTGTACATAACATGCAGGATATTTCATGAAAGTATAATATGTTTTAGAATTGCTTATGCAAATATTGTTTTGAAAAGTACAAATATTTAAAAAAAAATTCTCTAAATAAAAGTTGGGAGTTCAGAATCAAACCCGTATATATTTGAAGAACTTACCAAAGCAGGCACAATCAAACTTATAGCCTTTTGTGAAAGGTTTGGATTTTCAGCAAGGGTAGGCGATCCGATTTCCATCAACTTAGCAGCAGAATAAGCCAGCATCATCAAGGATGCCCCGATAGTATACTTGCTGTTTGCGCTGATGAGCTCGCAGTGAGACGAAACGAGATTCAGAACCGCGCTTTCCGAAGGGATGATGTCAGACGCGTAAAACGCCTACCGATACAATATAAAAATACAAACTTAAATAAACGGTATCACCCAACGAGCAGCGAAATGCCCTAAAAGAATAAGCGCAATTGAATCTCATGTGTCCTTGAATATTGGCACAAAAACCATATCATAATTAGCAAATGCTATATTTTTGTTGAAATGTCTCTTTACTATACATTAACATACATTAAATCTGATTATGGGTGATGATTTTTGGGGACCTTGTCTAAGAAAGCAATGGCATAAACACAAGTAGTGTTCCAATTGGTTTCTATAGCAAATAAATGATGAGGTTAATATTTTCAGGGAATGATATGTAGACATAATTTGTAATTTGGTTTGAAAGGTGTTAGTAATAACACTAGAATAATTGAGTCTTAACAAAAGATTTGATATCCGACCGGTAATTGTAATGCATTGAGCCGCCTAATTAGCGACTTTTTGATGTAGGCACAGCTTCAACTAGCACCAACTCAATCTTTTACTTCTTTAATTCCTGTAAATATAAAAAGACTACTTTATTTATATTTACCAAGTTTAGACATGTGAGCGGAGGCGGAGAGGCGAGGCGCTCAAAAGCGGCGCCAGCGGCAGCGGGCAGGTTCGAGCGCAGCCAGGCGCAAAGCGCAGGCGCACTAGCAGCCGGGCCTGAGGCACCACCCGCTCCGCATACAGCCAACCGCACCGATCTCACAGCGCGCTCCGCCGCTGTGTCCGCAGGCTCCAGTACGCTTTCCAGCTCCGGACTCGCGCTAAGACTGCAACAACACAAAATTTACATGAACAGATATTTTTAGGTACCCCCAAAATATTTAGTTTAAAAGATATAAACGCGAATATGTTTTACAGCAAAAATTTTAATGTTTTCATGCAGTTTGTGTTAATTTGTCACTAACAAATGAAGAGAGTGCTGCAAAATAGCAAGTTCAATATTATTATATCAAACGCGAAAAAAACATTACATATTAAAAAGCGATTTGTCTTTTTTTAAGTACAATGTACAATTGTTTTTACTGAGGTGAAAAACAATGTTAAACAAAATAGGAGAAAACTATTAACAACTCATGAATACTATGTCTACGAATTAAATCTAATCTTACCGACAGCAATCCAGTATAGTGTCTAATAGTTCCAAGAGGTTGGGCATGAACTGATGCGCTTCTGTAGCCGAAGATGTATCCGCTAAGCAAACTTTTAGTCTAACCAAAGCCGAATCACACGATATTACGTCGAGAAGAGACGGTAATCCACTTGCTGTAAGAGTTATATTATTATGTAAATATTATTTAATTCTACTATTCTTTACAAAATTAAACAAAGTACAGATTTCTTAAGGTTTATTTTAATATTTAATTCTGCAAAGTTACATAAAATGAGAATTCACCACAGTGAGATAATTTTGTGTAAATAATATACATTGGTACTCCCATAAATATGAGTGCCGTAAAACACTACGGAAACATCGGGTAATTGACAGTTGACCGTCGAAAAATAAGTAAAACTTGAATTTATTAAATCATTATGATTTGCATCAATTTATACTCACATGTAATATTCTGTTTTAAATGCTTAATAGTTTCAGATGTGAGCCAAGCCGTGTACTTTATGTTATCGCATGATGCGCTTACACCGGCTAATAAATTTTCAGCATACTGAAAAGAACACAAAGTATTTTAAATGTAAGTTGAAAATAAAATTATAATTTCATACTATGGATACTATTGATATAAACCAACCTGGGTGTACATGCCCTGTTTGACGAGTGCATCTTTAAGCCAAGGGTTGAAGACCTTCTTGTTGTCGGCGCGCGGTGCCCACACGACCGCATGCAGGGGCAGTGGCGACGGGAGCTCCGCTTTGGTTCCCGCTTGCAACTTGTCCATATGTGGCGTGGCTGGTGGCATACTGATCACCAATCTGTTTAAAAACATTTTTTGACCTCTTATATATACGCAAATATTACAAAACACCTGATAAAACGAAATTTTATGGATTTTAATGCTTTTTAATGAACTTCATGGTTACGAGAGGACTAAAGTTTCATTGTCATTGTTATGACGTGATAGCTACATATTTGTAGTTTTTTTTAACAATTGATGAAACTAAAAAATATGGGAAGGTTATGTTTAATTCCATTTTAATCATACCAATAACGTGAATTAATACGTAATTATATTAAAAACGTCAGAATCGGTAAAACTAGTAGTACACGTAAAAATACAGACCTCCATGCAGTTTGGAAGCAATAGTGTGCCGCGGCAAGAGCGGCTGGTGAAGACACATATTGCTGATTGTCACAAATACACGCCGAGTTGAGTAAAGCTAGTAAGGCGTCTAGCAGAAGGGGGTATTTGAGCTTATGAGGTGTGCCCAGTACAAAATTGCATGCGAGGCCATCTAATTTCGGGTTCTCCTGAAATTTATGAAGATATAACGTTAGATAAAACAACATTACATAGATAAAGATTAGCCACATATTTATATATTTTCGGTGTACAAACACGGAGAAAATTTTCAATAACAAATATTTATATCAATGGGTTTTGCAGTGACATAAAAGAAACCAAAAAAAGTCTCGGCAATTGCAACACAAATAATTATGGATATACACAAAGTAATATTATTAGGCTATTATAAACTACCTGATTGTTTATCTCGGCATTGACCAATGCATAAAACTTCGGCCTCATGGACGTTTCATCTTGCGAAAAACGTCTGTACGCAGACTCTATATAAGGTACTTCGCAATAGATGCGACTTTTCATCAGGCCGTTGTCTGTATTGGTACCGTTTGCAGAGGTATCGTGAGTTGGTTGGGCGAGTCCGGGCGCAATCACAAGATTCCATTCAATCTACATAAGATAAAAAAACCTTATCACAAATCTACAATAGGCTAACATTTGATTTCTGTTTCATAAAATGTTAAAAGTCGATGAGATCGTGGAGAGCGAAGAGTGCTTTCGCCCAGAATACCCTTATGTTGATAGATGGAACACAACAATGCTGTTTTCCAGATTTACAATATAAAAATGGTGTTAGATTGCCAGACAAGTTTAAAAAAAAACATGGCGTCAATCAAAAACTACAAAACGTGGCCTTCGTACCTTCGTATTATAAGGCATGTTAATAATCACTGTGCCTTAGAGGCAATCAAATAATTATTACAGAACACTATTATTTATAGTCAAAGTTATACCTGTTGCAGCAAAGTTTGTGGTGCGTGGTAAAGATCGCGCATCAAGTATTCCAAAAGCAGCATCAACCGAGTGGTCAACATAATTTGATGAGGCGCCAATGACATTGTTTTCTTTCTGTCGCTTATTGCTAGTGCTTCTACTATCTATAATAAAAGAAAAAATACTTATAAGTAAATAAGTGATATTAAAAACATCTTAACAACAAAATGGAAATAAAGGTACGTAAATATTTCTTCATCGTTTTAACCTGTTGTTATCAACAGTTGAACATAAGACAATAATAGCTAAATATAAAGATTTGCGTGTGCGAACCTTAAATAAGTTGACACGGTTTTAAAAAAAATCATAAGTTGTTTTTATCTAAATGCGAGACACTTACTTTGATAATAGCATTTGCAGTCATTAACAGTACTGATTTCTTTTGCAACAATGTTAATGAATGGAACAGGTAAACCAGGAGTTGGGCATGTTCAACATTCAAATCTGTAAAAAAAGATTGAAATTACCCCTCAGACCCTATAAGTCGTCTTAGTTTCACAGCTTAAATAAACAGCTATATTAATGTTTGTACATTGTTGTGCACAAAGAGAGACAATGAGAAATTGTAAAGAAGTAAAAGTAAACTTGATTGATCTTATATGTCCTTTGCAGCTGTTGTTGGAACATGTGTTCCTTCATTAGTAATTACAGTTATTAGGAATCGAAACCATTGTTTAAGAGCATAAGACTACTCTAAACACTGAGCTTTCTCGGCTCCTTGTACAATGTAATTACTACTCTTTGCATGTTAAAACTTTACTGTACCTTCATAATCATGATCCTGTGAAGGCTGTGATTGCAAAGCGCACTCCTGCAGCGTGTTAACGACCTTGTGCCACATCATTAGGATGCAGTTTTCGCGCTCGGACGCCAAGCTTTTGCTCAGGACCATACTGGCCAAAAGTTTTACAACTCGTGGTCCAACCTTTACATTTGTGAGAAAAAAGTATTATTAATTTACTTTTATATTACCAATATGTAAACACTGTGTTCCTGTGTGAAATCTGATTTAACTAGTGATATTACAAAAAAATTAAATTTAAGTCTTTAGGCGACAAGAAAAACTTTGTGCTATGTATAACATTCTAACTAGCGCCACATTTTTATTGGCGGGAGTATCAGATTAACGTTCTGCTCGTTTCGTTGCAGCGCCGATTGAAAACAATTTACGTTCTCGTTACAACTTGTAAACTCAAGAAGGGCGACATAATGGGATAAGCAATAAAGCCCTGTTAAATAAAGTGAAATAAAAAACCAAAAAATATTGTATTTTTATTTGTGAGCATCAATAAAATATGTGTTACTTGTAAAACTTTTAAAACGACACCAGAATAGACAACTGCTGATATGACTATAATATATGTACATAAGTATTCGGTAGTAAATATAACTTACTTGCAGAGGTGTGATGTTAGGGCGGTCATTAACTCCGCCAGAAAGCTGGTGGTGCAGGGCGGGAAGGAGCGCAGCGAAAGCTGGCGACCCGACTAAGTTGTGCAGGTAACGCACCAGCGCGGAGCTGAATGCAGTATAGAGCGTGCCCAATCGGGCACCAAAGCACGACGAAATTGTGCCTGTTAAAATATTTCATGCTTATCATTGGACACAAATTTTTTATTTATTCCATAGTAACGTTGGACAAAAAGATAGATATTAGTGATTGAGGTTAATTTTCATTCTTCACAATATAATTTATTAAATAATCATAATATATGGCTACAAATACTTTTGAGATAACCATAAAAATAAACATTATTAGTTTAAAATGAAACCCTTGAAAGTTTAACTACGATGATATATTAGTACCCGTATCAGTGCGCGCTGTCTCTCTGTCCAGATCCTTGGCGAGTGCGGCGAGGAGAGCTTGATGCGCCTCGAGCAGTTGCAGGGCATTGCTGCCGAGACGCTCAGAACCCTCACTAATGATCTCCGAACTTAACAGCGTGAACACTTCCGTCGCCAAAGTGATGTACTGCAATAATATGTTTTTGATCTTGATAAAGTATTATAGGACACTGTTTGACTCTTAATTTGATTTTATTTAGTCTTGCATCTTTTTATATTATTCTTAACGCCCATAGGTGACCAGCAAGAAATCCTATTATGGCATTAAATCCGTCATCTGTACTATCCTAAATATATAGCGCAAAAGTAAATAAAATGAATCCGTTTGGTCCGTGATCCCGTTGATAAATAACATTAGCGCTTTTTTATCTTAATGTATATATTATTAATTCCTTACAGAGTATGGTTCTGCCTTGTCTGGCACGATAGTGTGCGGGCGCGCTGGAACTTCACAGTTGTCGTTGGCATCGTTCCCGGGTCGCGTCGTTGCAGCGTCGACTGCGTCGGGTGCCACCAATGTTGACTCGAACCAAAGTCCGAAAAGCGGCTCACTGTCTGCTAGGACAAAATCCATTGTACTGATTATTGGGATATTAAGGTTGTAAGGCATTTTTTAGAAGTTAATTTTTATGTGATGGTTCAGTTTCATCAAACCAGATCAACGAAACAGTGAGGGACAGAGAGTTTGATCCCGCGCACTTTACCATCCACAACATTGTCATTTTACACGATGTGAAATTCAAAGGAAGAATTAGTACTTTGAAAAAAAAACATATAAAACCTGTAGATTATAACTTAAATTTTATTGATGTTAATTTAATTTTTTTTTAATAAAAAAAAATCTTATTTTATACTTGACACGAATGCCATAAATGATTACTGTCTACATGAGTGATCTATATCAACTCCTAGGGGTTTATGACAACCCGCAAGGAGTCACCGTCAGCGCAAAAACAATTTGGGGTTCCATGAAACGAAAATGGGGGTCCACGATAGTGGATCTCAACACATCCATCTCACTAAAAATATTGACTTAATGCTTATGTTATTTTATTTATAGTACATTTTATGTTTATTTAATGTTACTTATATTTTACATAACAGATTCAAAATTTTATTTTAGTAGTTTTAATTTAAATTCAATTAATAAATGTATAAATTAACATGTGTTTTACTTTAAGCTTTTAACACTAAACTGCACTACAGTTAGAAATTTGCAGGAAATCAATATCAGGTAAGTAGGAGGTCTACGACACCAAAAAGTTTGGGGAACTCTAGTCTACATAATGTATTCGTTGCAGTTTAGTCGTTCTCTTACAATGAGAAAATCTCGTCCATTGATCCCCCATGTTGGCCCTATGATGAAGATTGGTGGTAGTGCCACTTCGCCTAGAATAGCGGATACGGTTACTTTCAAACTGAACAATCCCAGCTTCCGAATGTTGTTATAAAAATTGTTTTAAAATAAACTTAATTAGCAAGCATTAAGAAATTTTTACCATCATCAGTCTCCGAGTCTTCTGAGCACAATATCATATCTTGGAAGTAAACAGTAGAGTCGGAGCGATCAGGGTCAGCGTCCGGATTTTGCTTTTGCACCGCACGTTTCAAATTTGTTGCCTTTCGATAGCACACTACGCCTAACGCGACCAACAGCTGCAAAAAAAAAGTAGATTGCAATTGTCTAAATAACCATTATCTGCTATTTGTACTTGCCGATGGACTTATCACAGATTCAAATGGTCACTTTTCAATTTTAAATTGTTTTGCGACAGATATCAGGCTTATTTCTTTGCATGTTATAGTTTAAACTAGTGATTCTACAAAGTGGTCTATATCGACCCCTAGGGGTCTATGACAATCTGCAAGGGGTCTACGCTACAACAGCGAAAAAATTTGGGGGTCAATGAAATGAAAATGGCGGTCCACGAGTTTTAGCATTAGCCGAGGAGATTTAAGATTAACCCTTACAAAATTGACGCCAAATGTTGATAATTTATTATAAAAGCATCAGGTTCATCCTTCTCGCTAAAAAATATTGACTTATTGCTTATGTTATTTTATTTATAGTTTATTTCAAGTTTATTTAATGTTACATATATTTTACATAACAGATACTATATTTTACATAACAGATACTAAATTTTATTTTTGGTAGTTTTAATTTAAATTCAATTAACGTGAGTTTTTAACACTAAACTTCCCTACAGTTAGAAATTTATAGGAAATCAATATCAGGAGAGTGTGCCCAACACACTAAAAACATGGTTAAGGGGTCTACAACAAAAAAAAAGTTTGGGGAACCCCGGTTTAACAATTTTAATAAGAAAGGATTTTGATTTATCATTAAACCCACTAATAATACTATTATTCTAATACCTGATGAAGTGGTGCGGCGTGAACGAGGCGCAATTCCCGTTCGTGAGCTGAATGATGATCGAGAATGTGCAGTGGAGCAGGGGACGCGTTCTCACCGCCGGGACAGCCAAGTGCTTCTAATCGAGCATCGCAAAGCAAAGCGCCGCTCCACGCTAGACATCGCCCGCCTAAGGCGACCCACACAACGGTCAGACCTTGTTGCCTAAAATACGATGTTAATGTAAATCATTATAAAAGATCTATATGGTTGATATACAGTTTAATCTCGATATGTTGTAAAAAACGAGAAAGAAATAGAAAAAGTCAAAGGGTTATCCTATAGCCTTAAAATATAAGCAGCGATTACTATATCTTCTTTCAAATTGGAAGGGCTTTTAAATCGGCTGAATTTTAATATGATGGTAGTAAACTCATGAGTAGGGTTCAAAAATCATACCAAACATCTAACACTGCAACATGTAGATCCAAAATCGAACTAGGAATAATCACGTTACAAGGCAAGTGTGCTACTGCGCCACCGTGGTATTTAAATGTTGAAAAATAAAAATTCACTTAACCATAACACATAAAAAAAACAAAGAAATCAGTTCACATACATTTTGGTTAGATTGTAAGGTCTGGATGGAGCTTTAGCTGGGCTTTTGCCAGGTATCGACGACGGGCACGGCGCACCGGCAAGTGCATGGTGTAGACCACACAGTAGTACCCAAGCGCCAATCATTAGATGGTTTTGGTATACCTGTCACATAAAGCGAAATCTTTTAACAGGTACAACATTAAGACCTTTGTTTGTATAAATGATGGCAAAAATAAACTATGTACTATATTTTTATTTATTTTACAACTCAGGGTCTTTTTTGAGTGCAGGCCATTTATCTACCTAGCTATGTGCAAGGTGGTGGATGTTACTTAAACAATTTATAGACACAATTTTTATTTCTTTGCCAAGGTAGTGGCCGACAGAGATAATATATGTACTACTGTTTAATTAAAATCATTGGTTGTTGTATTTTTTAATAACAACAATTTAACATCATTTACTTACATAACCACCAGCACGTGTTGACTGCTTAAATGTTTCCCCAACAGTGTTGTAAAGACAGAGTGCACTCTCCACTAAATTAGCTGTCTGCTGTTCACTTTCTTCGTCTTTAGGGTGCAATGAAGCCTGTGGTGAATATATAAAATAGATTTAATTAGTAAGTGGAAACTCACCTGATGAACATTTAAATGAAAGCAAACAAAATTCTGGACAGGACACCTTTTGGAAAAAAAAAGGTAAATTGATATAAAAGTAGGGGGTAACTTATTATATATCCCATTATTCAATCAGGGTTATTGTTTAGAGTAAAATATTAAAAGTTCATGTATATCTTTTTTAAAAATATATAGGTAAATGCAAATGTCCTTTTCAAAGTCATTACTAGAATGTTTTTACTGGGAACATATTTCCATTGGGCTTTTGATTGTGATTTGAGAAAAATACTTATTATTTAATTTATATTTAGATATTAGTCATGAGTTACATGGTACGAATTTCGTTTAGTTAGCTATCTTGAAAACTATCCATGTTACTTACTAACTTTACTATTAAAATGAACAGGTTTACCTGTGCGGTGGCACATAACAACCACGCAGTTGCGATGTCGCTGAGTGTTGCGATGCGATCCGGTGTAAACGGTTCCAAGCATGGCAACGAAAGTGCCAGTCGGCAAACATGCACCTCATTCACAAGGAAATGAAGGCTGTACATAGTAAAATGAAAAATATTATTATTATCTAAATATGTTTCTATATTAACTGGATTCCTAGAGCATATAATTATAAAAATCTTTACATGAAGTTAAACCATAGCTGAAAACTATAGTTACTATAGGAAAAAATATTTTATTTGTTTGCATTGCTTGGGTTGCTATTTCTTCATACCAAAAGATATTTTTTTTTACATGGACAACTTAATTCAGCAGAAAAAATATTTTCATACTCACAGTGAGGCATCAGAGTTAAATTGCGGTGCAATAGCAGACTCCTTACACATTTGCCAGCGATTAAGATACCTCTGCAAGCAAGGCAGTGAGGAGCAGACCTTAAGCACAGTAATGCCAGCTCTGAGCTCCATGAGTAATGATGCACATGTTGATGCTACCCATTTCTGAAAAAAAAAAACAGCCAAACAAATATTGAATATCTGATCAAATGTACAAATAGATTACAACATCAATTTAAAGATTATTATACTGATGAAATTATCTACATGTATGTCGCATTATTATAGTCGGAGTTATTTACCGTTATCCGCGGGGAATGCTGAAAATGATAGATATGATTTATTAAACAGAAATGAAAAGATCAATTGCTAGGCGCCAAACTAAAGTGACCAAAATTGTTATAGAAAATGTACCTTCATATCAACAGCTGGTGGTTGGTTACCATTTGCTTCTTTTGAACTTTCCAAACTGTCCTTGCTACTAGGAGATATGACTGAAGTAACGGGTGGAACCGGGGCCGACGTTATTGGTGTCGTAGGATTCCGTAAGGGCATAGTTAATTGTTCCAACAATGCATCAGAACGTCTTTGGGCGGTGGAAGGTGCCTGCTTCTCATTGTTGCTTGATGTTTGTGACGAAAGAGATGTTATAGGGCTTGGTATAACTGATGATTTCGTAGTTTGAGTTTCTACAAATTAAAATAAATTGTATTTTTTTTAAAAACTTAATTACATTGTTTAGTAATCATTACACTACTACACATACCTGTAACATTGACATGTGCAGGCAATTTTGCATTCTTTAAAAGAGATGTCAATATAACTAAATCCGATTGTGGATAACCACCACCATCAATTCCACATAGTCCAACAATAGGTAACAGAAGCTGAAATAACATTAATAAAATTGTTATAGTAAGTAAAATTAATTTAAAAATCATTACCAGATTTAACCATAACCTTAAAAAAATCCATAGCTACCTGCTTAATTGACACATTTGGTGCTGCTGTAGTTGTAGAAGCCTCATCAAAACTTAAACCAGCCTCAGAGAGCTTTTTAAGAATCTGGCGTAGAATAATTTTAAATGCTTCACGTGCAGTACTGAGCTGATCAATGGGTACTACAAAAAATGATAATTTCATACATTTATCAGTAAATGTATGATTAATACAGATTTTAACTTTTTAACGTTTTACGTCTTTATAAATAATAAAGAAATCAAAAGTATGGTACTTAAACTTTTGTATATCATTTTAAAAGAAAATATACTCAAACAAATTATGAACTCAGACAAGGAGATTTTTATCATATCAGTGTCAAGTTTTCATTATATTATTTTTAATAAATGTATACATGGTTATATTTTTGTATAAATATCTTTACATCTCTTTCAATCCACGCACTATGATAGACATTAGAGCATATCTATAATAAATAAAACCAATTGATCAATCATACCTATAAATTAATGAGAAAATTAGATAATACCCAATTTTAAACTACCTTAATGTTTGTTATAGATAAAATTGAGAATATTATTTACAAAATGTAAATGTAATTTATAAACAGAATTAACTAAAAAAACTATATTTTAAAGCAAATTGATTATATTGAGAGAACAAATTTTCATGTTAACCACAATTATTGCGCAATATTATTTAATTTTAAATTAGTCATAGGACATAACAGGAAAGGTCCTTACAAATTCTCTTCTTATAAAATTAAAAATATTCAATTTTAATAATATAAGTACTTTCTTTTTTTGTAACTTTATGATAGTGCACAATAAAGTATATTTGTATTTGTATAAATCACTTCTGCTTTCAGGTCACCATGAACTTTTTTTAAAACTGTTTCTTTACTAAATATATCATACTTACAGTTATTGGCATTGATGCTGATGAAGTGAGCCGAAAGGCATGCAAAGCATGTATAAAATAAGTCATAAATATCTTCATGGTTATGGAATTCACTTTCACTGAAAAAAATATTACTAGAATTACAAATTCTGCTTCAAAGTAAAAGTCTGGTTAGTCTATTTTAGTTATCTTTTTAAAGCAAGGTAACAAGGTACAAGGGCTCTAATTAATATTAAATAAAAACTTTAAGGGACTTCTGTTTTAATATTAAAAAGATTGGTAAAATAGCAAAAACTATTTTTTTAGCAAATATAGTTTAGCAATTACTAAATGTAGTATTATTTTTTTTTTTATAAAATAATGTGTTTTTACTCACTCAGGAATACAAGTAAAATGAGTAAACATTAACAATTAATCATGTTTGTTATAAAATTAATTTTCTGCTATTTTACTTGAGTATAATAAAAAATTCTACTTTTAAAGTATAACAATGGAAATGTCTTCTTTAAGACACTTATTAAGATGGAGGTATTTAAATAAAATTACTTTATTATTTGCGTCGTTAAAATATATCATTACACACAATATTATACAAAAATAAATGATTGACTATGTCGTCAATAAGTGGAAAAAAAAGTAAAGTGAATAAATAATTTACATTTTATCGGATATAAAAAAAATTAGGGCAATAACGCACTAAGAACAAATAGCTTATTTATTTTCTCTTTGTGTGCTCATATAAATAGATAAACTTTAAAGAGGCAATAATATAGTAAGCCATAAAATAATTTATGATTATGGGTCTAAAAGTTACATTTTCTTAACAATAATATACTTATTTATAGGCACTGCTGAATAATCACAAAACGGGTAGCCATCATAACAAATAAAGATATTGTTGTAAATTATTGAAAGGGTACGATACCTTTTAATTATAGCCTGTATTATTTCAACGGCATCGTTTTTATCGAAAAATGGGCCGTAAAGTGCCGTTAAAATTGGTTTAACAGTAGTAGACCATTCTATATTACCCCCCGATGCGGCCATTTTCGAGAATGACCAATCGCGAAATGTCACTTTTATAGACTTTATTTTAATAAATATTACCACATGAAATCAAAATTGATCGATAGTGTAGAAAATATCTGTACATACTCTGTATCTGTAACATAATCTGACCACATGCATTAATAAAAGCTATGTTTAAAATTTCTTTATTAAAGTATATACAGTCATTAAAAATCTATAATAAATATATTTTATGTCTAAAACTAAAAAAAATGTGTGTAACATTTTACACAAATAAATGTTTAATTTCAGTTACCTATTTTGTTAATAAATATTTTTTTTAAATAATGTTAAATTATGTCCATTACGTAATTTTTATAGAAAAGAAATATTTTATAAAAAATTATGTATAAATTAGACAACAGTATTTTTACTTCTACATAATTTTTTCAAAAATATTTAACGATTAATATACTGTATAATTAGTACATGTGTCACTGTCAACGTTTGGTTGAGCGTTCCTAGTTTGTTGATGAAAACTTATTGTGATTTTTGTGTTATTTTAAATGAGTAATTTCGTAAGTGTTTAAATATAACCAGCAGTAATGTCAGAACCAGTGGCAAAGAAAAGAAAGGGTTCTGAAAACAGACTTCATAATTCAGGTATAGTTTAATTATAACCTCTAAGTATTATTTGTTTTACATTTAATTAAAATGTACATTTAATTTTTTTAGAAGCCTTACCCAAGACGTTACATATCCAGTGTCCTTATTTGGATACAATAAACAGACATGTCCTTGATTTTGATTTCGAAAAGTTGTGTTCAGTTTCGTTAACCAGAATTAATGTTTACGCTTGTCTTGTTTGCGGGAAATATTTTCAGGTGAGTTGCGGTAAAATTGTTTAATACTTAGTTATTCTCATCTTATTAGTTGATAAGAAACGACGGTCTAGTATTCCTTTTACATAAAACTCCAAAAAATTATTTAAGTAAAAAATTATAAAAAAATCTATTGTAGAAAATAAAAAGAACTGAATAATATTAAATGTTGTAATTAATTTTCATAATTATGCAAATCAATTTTGCTATAAAAACATGCTAAAATTTGTTTAAATATTAAGGAGGGTAACATTATCCCACAGCTTTACCAGTAATTGTGTAAATAAAAAACTTTCTTCTTTTGAGTAGATGTTTAAAATATAAAATATAAGTTTAAAATGTACATAATGTTTTTCCTTTTTGTTGTTATTATACAAATAAAGTGTAAATAAATAAATAAATAAGACAGGTTAACTGATGTTTTTAATGTTATTTCAGGGAAGGGGAACTAATACACATGCCTATACCCATTCAGTAGCAGAAGGTCACCATGTATTCCTCAATCTTCACACTTTGAAGTTTTATTGTTTGCCAGATAATTATGAAGTTATTGGTAATCTAAATAGTTTTAATGTTTTTAAACATAAAAAAATAATTTTGTTGACAATAATTATAGTCCATGTATTTAGGTTTAGTTGTATCACATTGACTAAGTATATATGTGGCTGTAATTGAATATTGAATATAATTTTGCCTTTGTTTTAGATTCATCATTAAATGACATAAAATATGTGTTGAATCCTATCTTTTCTCCTGAACAAATTAAACAATTAGACACAAATACCAAGATGTCTAGGGCAATTGATGGTACTATGTATATGCCTGGTATTGTAGGCCTCAATAATATCAAAGCCAATGATTATTGTAATGTTATTTTACAGGTTAGTATCAAGTTGTCTTTATAATGAAGATTTGCTGCATGCTATAGTTTACACAAAAAACATAAAAGTTTTCCATAAAACTCAGTCTTATAATTTAGAATACTCTTGTAGAAGAGCGATAGTATAGTTACCGAATAATTTTTAGTGGTGTAGGGTAACTTAATAATATAACTCCAACTTATACAGTTCTCTACCATATACTATTTGTCCAAATTATATAATTCTATTTTTGAGATAGTGGATAAATATGCCAAAATTTTTAAAACTGTTTTGAAATTGTTAAGAAATAACAGGTAGTTGTGTTTTACATCCTAATTGTTTTTTTATTATGATTATTTTATGATTTGTGATTGAATAATATTTATGTAACTTTTTTTCACAAATGTGTCGTACTTAATATGAAGTACATTATACTTTAGAAGTTATGTAACAACAACTGGATATCCTTGTTTAAATAAATAATTGTTATTGTGATATTTAATCCTCTCTATTAGATCTTCACACTATTGTATCACATACTATCACAAGGTTATACTGTTTGTTGCTGGATAAAAAAGTACCTCTGATTAAATAGGGTGGTGTGTATTGATGTTTACTATACTGAAATAATTTTTAATTATAAGAATAAGGCAAGTTCCTATAATTTCATACTGAAACTTGTGTATTATTTACTACATTAATATTTCAGTGTCTATCCCAAGTGCGACCACTTCGTAATTACTTTTTGCGTGAAGAAAACTATGCAGACATTAAAAGGCCACCAGGAGATTCTTCATTCTTATTGGTGCAAAGGTTTGGAGAGTTATTAAGGAAGTTGTGGAATCCACGTGCTTTCAAAGCACATGTGTCACCACATGAAATGTTGCAAGCAGTTGTTCTTTGGTCTAAGAAAAGATTTCAATTTATAAAACAAAGTAAGATTTATTTTTTATGTAACTAAACTATCCTTTACATAAAAATATGCAATTATTCATATTTTCCATCATATTTAAAATTATTTCTAAAGGAAATGTTTAAAATATTTACTAAATATTCGAAAGAATGCTTTAAGTTTGCATTCCTCACTCATGACCACACCTTGCGTTCTGGTACAAACTTCTCTCTTTTCATTCCTCCACAC
>DWLS01001943.1:0-19580 GCA_018246255.1 Pachliopta kotzebuea
CATCGATCACATCTTCACTTAACACCAGGTGGGATCGTGGTCAAGCATTAACCTATACATAAGTAAAAAAAAAAAATCTAAATTGTTCACTGGAAGTGGACTAACCTTTGCCGTGCACAGATCCTTTCATGATAAATGAGAACATATACAGCGTCTTAATTGTAGGAGATTGTCAGAGGAAATGAGTAGGAACTGATAAAATGGCACTGCAGGCTTATAATAACGATAATAAAAAAGAACGATATAATGAAAGTAAGAGAAAGTTAAAACCAAGGGGTTAAATAATCCGGGCATCTAAGTATCTAGGAAAATAAATAAAAGAAACTTTAACTACTTTATGGAAACATTCGTAATCTTCTTCTAAGTCGTATTTCCTCATGACTGAGGGTTGTGGTGATCATGTATAGTGAACCACACGTCGACTTCCTCATCAGTTATAATGTAGTGGTGTTGCCATTGCCTTCTCCATTCCACATAGCAGTCAAATCGCGGATTGTCATCACATAGATATGAAAGTTTCCTCACGATATTCTCCTTCACCGTCAGAACACGTGATATCAGTTAGTGTTATACTAACTGCATATAAATTGAAAAATTTATTGGTGCTGACCGGATTCAAGCCCCGTACCTTCGAAGTTAAAGGCCGGCGTTTATACCACTAGGCTATCACGGCTAATAAAAACATTATTCTAGACTAAAATAACGGCTGAAGCTGCAATCGTTGTTTATTCCTATTAATATTTTCTCTTTCTTGGCGTGCGTCCGTGTAGAATGGGAAGTCGCTATGCCAACTTAATGACTGGCATATATATCTGTGGCAGCAACGTTTTAGATTTATTAATTTTATATTATTATTAAGTTTTTTAGTTGCGAAAGCAACGGGCAACTGCTAGTATTATAATAAAAGGCAAGTTTTGACCTACAAAATATTAACTCCGTATTGAATTATACTACAAAAGAATATGTAGGAACAGACAAAAATAGCAACATTAGCATATATTCTACCGTTCGGTGAATGTTTGGTCTATCAAGAAACTTTTCTCCGTGAAATTGTTATTCTAGTGCTTTAACTCCACATCCTGTCCTTGTAAAATTTACTCTCGACTTTCATCACGCATGCATCGGGGTTGGGCGTGACGTGAATTTAAATTTTATCTTATGAAAGTAAATATACGCGTATATCTATTGATAAATATACATATCTTAAACAACCTTTGCAATTTTTCAAATAGGCTAGAAAGAGTATGGTAAAATGCAGGAAGTGGTAGAAATTGGTCAGCGGGACCATGTGCATCCGAACTTCTCTCGTATATCTACTATACCACAGTAAAATAATTATCTGAGAAGTAATATTTTTAATTTATATTTACTAGGAGATCGTTTATTATTTTTATTTTATTTATTTATAGAAACACATCTTTAGTACAAGAAGATTTTTGTAAAGCTTTCGGAAAGGTGAATAATTACTAAAATTAATAAAAATCAAAACTAAGAAAACTATACACTGTCTCTAGAAACTTGTTCAAGGAGCAAGACAAGAAAAAATCATAATGTAGTTATAGTTAAATTAGTCAGATCTCCTCCAATAGTGGAGGGATTTGGACCATCTCTCACCACGCTAGCAGAACGGGATAGCGCTATTCAAACTTAATAGAAAGAAAGAAAAAAGATATGTATTTTATCCAGTCTGAAAATACACAAAAATAACACTACAAAAAAAACATAAAATAACAAATATGAATATTAAAAACAATAGCAACAGGCACCTGAAGAGAGTTCAACTTAGCGATAGCAATTATATATTTATATATAGCATATGTCCATTAATAGATATATACTCATAGGTAACAACGTTTTGTGTTTATTATATATTATTTAGTATTTTCAAGTTTTTTAGTTGCAAATGCAACGGGCAACTAATAGTATAAAGTATTTCTCTATTGTATGCGTCTGTAGTTACTGCAAACTTTTGTAACTATAAGTACAAAATAATCGAATAAAGACACCTTTAGGCGAAAGGGCGTTTTTTTTTTGTTGTGAGGGAAATCTTTAAAAGATACCCTGTTTCTGGGGGGAAGTCAAGGTTATGTGGTTTATACCCACTAGAACCCATTCGGTGGTCATCTTCAGTGTATTGCGGAAGGACCCGGGATCTACTACGGAATTCACCGGAGCCTCTTTAATGTTGTTGAGCATATCCCCGGGATAGGCGAAAGGCCTAGGTGAGGGCCAAACGCCGCTCAGGAATCCAACCTTGCGACAGCGGCTGCGCCCGCGCAGGATGCCGAAGAACCAGTCGCATTTCACTCGCCTTTTCTGTCCACTGTTTCACTACAACGCGAACAGTTTCACAAACCTAATGAGTCTTACACCGGCAGCCGGCTCTGTACCAATCCAATGTCCAGGAATTTATTAATTGCAATCCCTTTTTTTTAGGAGATTCCTCCGTTAATGATTACATAGTTGTTTTGAGGTTAAAGAGAATTGAGAATTTCACAATTCACTTAAGCGAGTAGATACAATAATCAGAAACCATTAATAAACAGTTACACACCGCGTCAAAATTAATGCAAATATCGGAGAAAGGAAGGTGGACGGCAGTGGTCAAAGTTGGGGCGGGGTCTTAGGTAATATTGGTAAATATCGGTAGCGGTGGTAGGTGGTGAATTTAGCGGCGGTAGGTGGTGGATTTAGCGGCGGTAGGTGGTGAATTTAGCGGCGGTAGGTGGTGAATTTAGCGGCGTACATGCGGAGTGCGTCTGTAATAGTCAAGTACAATTTTAGTTCGTTAAGATTTTATGACTTAATGTAAAGAACCAATAAAGTTATTATTTTTAATTAAATTTTTGTTACTTTCTTTTTCAATCCGTATATATAAACCTAGTCTCATGTAAATAAATATATGAATACATAAATATAAACATTTAATTACCTTGAAGAATGTGTTCTCGTAGTCTTTGAAAACTTGAGTTGATTTAGTATTTTTTATTTTTTAATACCTTTGAAGAGAATAGTTATTAAATTTAATAGGCCAAACAGGTGTTATCACAAATTACATATGTCCCACACAACAGATTACGGGACCCAAGACAACCTCACCTGCTGGTGGTGCACCCTACTAATCAATAAACGAGGCTCTGGCTACTATTGCTTATCTCCGAACTTTACAATAACTTAAAAAGTTTTCGTAAGATATATAGTTATCAATATATTATACCTTATGGAGTAATTCTTAATTTCCTATTCTCCTTACGAGGACGTATTTGCTATAAACAGAGAAAAATCCAACTTAGCTGCAAACTTGACATTCTCTTTGATGGCAATCAAATGATTTTCATTTAATTATTGTTTCCGACGATGCTTTCAAATGCCGTGAACGGCAAAGGTTGCACTGCACTACTTCTAGGTTTTCCTGGACTGGGAAAATAAATTTTCACACTGCAACAAGTTTATAAGAACTGATTTATTGCTTCGAAATCAGTCCAATTTTACGCAAAGAAATCGTATCACGTTTGTACTCACAGAAGGTAGACAGGAAAAGGCCATGGCCAGTAGTGAATAAAAAAAGGCAGATGATGATGATGATGATGATGATATACTTAATTCGAAGTTTATATATACTAGTTCAATAACAAAATTCATGTAATATGGTAAACTACGAGCCTGTTACAACTGTACATGTATAGTAATATAGTAAACGCTATTAAATTTAATAGTACTATCGTATATATTCGTAACAAAGACATAATTAAGGAATTGCAACAGAAGTATTAAACAGTAATAATAGCAGTAAAGCAAATAGATACCGAAAATATTGTACATTTATTGCTAGTAAAGTCTGCAAGGAAAATAAGTAAATTAATTAGATTATTACATCGTATACAATGTATAATAAGTGTAAATATACAACAGGTACAGATTGTTAATAGCTATAAACAGAAGAGAACAGACTATATATATAGTAAGTATAACAAGAATAAAAACATGTGTTAACAAAACACCTGATTTACGGTATCAGGGGTAAAAAGGGGTATATAATAGTAAATATAACTATATAACTGAACGTAGTTTAAAAAATCTTGTTTTTATAGTTATTTCCTTTTATATTCCAATGTCTAATAAAACTACCGCCAACTAATTATCAGTGTAAGTTAAATCGGAAAAACAATATGAACAACCTCGCGGCGGCCACCTTCGCGTTTTAAATCATTGGTACATCGTCACGCTTCAACTTATTGAAATACCTAAGGTTGCTATAAACAGATCAATGTAAAAGGTATTAACGTTCAATATTATAATAATGGTTATTATTATAACTGTATAAGTTGGAACAAAAATATTCAGAAAACAAAACTATGTAAAGTTTTCTTTTGGGGTTAGTTTACAGCATTCATTTATGATTCGTTGCCATCTGATATTAGAGTACTCCTTCGGCCTCGTGGTTCACGTGCCCAGATTAACTGTATACGTCGCAAAAGACGAGTCAGCGTATATCATCTGAGAATATAGCACTTCTTTTTTTTAATAGTGGTTAAAGAGTATAAATAGTAAGCGATTACTTTGCGTAAGGCGGCGGCGGGCCCGCGACCGGTCCACCAACTTACGTAAATGATAATGACCAAAACAACGCCCCAGCTTCGATTGCATCACAGCGGATAGCGAGAGAGAAAAAAAGAGGTTGCGACATAAAAACCTCTAGGTCACTTCCGAAACCGAGCTCAGCTACTTAAACATAAACAGCTTTCGCTTATGATAACTTACTTGCACTTTACAATGCGTAACACCAAAAACATTGTTAATCAGCATCAAGCTATAAAACGTTACTTCGTTGTTGTTGACTAGTTACCCTAGTTATACTACTAACTATAGCGCTTTTCTACCCGTGACAATTTACGCACTTCCATTTCGAAGTAGATATATGGTTGAAGATAGAGGGAAAGGTGAGAAAAGATATAGCAAAAGAATGGAAGACAAAGAATGTACATTAAAATAAGAGCTCAATTACGGAAAAGGAGTAAAAAAACATAAAGAAAGTACCTACACACAACATGAAGAGGAACGAAATAAAAAAAGAAGAAGACTCACAGCATATGAAAGGACTAGACTTTGTTGAGTCAAATGATTCACACAACTCTCCGCGACCGCAGTTATGCAAGGTACAGAAAGTTTCCTTTGCAACAGTGCGATGGTATCGTACGAAAAATAAAACAAATTTTACTTCTCCAAGTACATACATACATGTTAGGACTTTTTATAAAAAAAAAAACAGCAAAATCTCACTCTACTTATTCTACTCTTCGTTATTTAGCTTGTTCGTCTTCAATAGAGGTGGAGGTCAGACAATATTTCCATCTATACAGCCTGTAGATGTTTTTTTTTTCAATTTTCGGTATCCGCTAACAGAGACAAATAATATCACTATTTTACTTCCCCAAAAGACTATACGAAACCACCTCGACTAGAATACTTTTTATTCTTTTATGTAAGTTAACCGAAATAAATGAGCTTATGGCTATAGATTTAAAATTTGATATATGGTTGCTGATCAGTTATAACCCAAACCATATCCAAATTGTTCAACTGTTACTCCGCAATGGCTATTTAATAGAAACATTGACTTAATCCAACTTAAACTATCACTTCTAAGTTAAACAAATCTAAGAGGAAAAGCTACGAGTAATTTTTGCAACACCGTAATAAGTGATAAGTAATACAGTAGCAAGCCTGAAAGTGAAATTTAATTAAAGGAAATCTATTTTTTTTTAATTAAAACCATATCACATTTTATATAAGTAACAAAGCAAGAAAGTTATGTGAACCGGGACAAGAGAGAGACGGCACACGTTGCGCAACACAGCCGGTTCGAACCCCACAAACACTGAAGCATGAGCAGAAAATTATTTGCATTGCGAAACGACACTAACTCATTACGAGCAAATTTACAACGGTATAATTAACCTGCGTCCAACGGTGGACAATGCTGGGCTAAAATGAAGATGACTTCATAAAATGATAAAGTTTAAATCTATGAGGTGTACCTCAAGGAAGAATCGGTTGCTTGCAAATATTGGCATAATATTTTAGCGGCAATTCAACAATTATTTTTAATGTCACGATCTCTACTTAAGTAATAGAAATTTTTAAGAGGAAGATTCATAGAAAACGTCGCAGTTGTAAACGATGCTAAATTGGTGCTAACAGGCCCCGTGGAGCTGGTGTAACACAACCTAGCCCCTATGCGATTGTATCTAGGTTTTTATTTGTAAATCGCAACGCTGAAAACAGTAACGTCTAATATCGGGCCGTAGACCCCTTTTAGCTTTCACATTGGTGAAGGAATACGGTACAATGACCACTGCTTAGCAGTCTTTGTCACATTCTCATTTCCTATGTTCCATATCAGTCTAATCTAATAATCTTTAAGTCGAACGAACAGTTACGGTTTACGAAATACATTGCCACTTGCAGATAGAATACACAAGTGTTAAATATTGTTGGAAAATCGCACCCAAACAAATATGGTGTTTCATCATCATCATAAGCAAAAAAACGTCCAGAGTTGGACAGCCTCCTTCCAAAATTTTTACTTCGATCGGTCTTGCGGAGGCTGCATCCAGAGGTTCCAGCGATCTTTACCAGATCATCCATCCCCTAGTGGTAGTAGTATAAATACTGCTTATACTATTGTATAGTAGTTGGGGTTTGAACCCTAATTCGTTTTCACTTAAAGTTGACATTTACAAGCACATCAATTAAACTATAAATAATATACGAGATCGAATCAAATAATCATATGGAGTACATTTAAAAAAAACCTTTACAGATATTTATATGTATTAAAACTCATAGCAATAAGTATAATGTATATATAAATAAAAATACTATGTTATTTTTAGTTAAATTTAATCTCTATTTCCGTTTTCACGGAATATTACTGCTACGTATCTTACGCGGTGAATGTTCTGCTTATCTCACAGAGACATATAATTATAAACACTTTCTAAGTTTTCTTTAAGTTAATGTAATAAATAAGTTTAAAGTATTTAATAAATAATCGTGCTGAGGAGTTGCCGAGACAGGGTCAAGGGCCCGGTGGAGAGCGAACGGATTTCTCTTACAATTCTGACAATGCATCTAAGGGCCTTGTAATTTGAACTGGACAAAGGAGAACGAACACAGAAATCTTTCTGCGACGCTCACTACTGGGTAGTAAATTACAAGTTTACTAGGATCCTATTCCAGTAGCGCCATAGCTAGTGGATTTTCTTTGGTAAATAACAGCTTTTTGTGATATTTATGTATATGTACTGAGAATTCTCAGAGCGACAAACATAATATGATGCTGAGTTATCCTAATTGTAGCCTAGTAAAGCTCATACAAACAATTTCCCATTAAAAAGCCTTAAATATTATAGTTCCTCTAATCCATATCTATCCACAGAAACCTACAACTTTATATTAACTGGAGAAAAAATTTTAAATTGTTTATTAACTATAAAAATTGTTACAAACATAAACAAATATGTTGTTATGAAGTCTTTAAATTGTTACATAGTTTTATATTAAATGTTATAGCTTCATTAATTTCGCATAATATACTCAATAAATATGATCTTTTGTTGCTTTCATGTTACTGTACAGTAGTAAGCTAGATTGTTTTATTTTCTCGGGAAGAATAATATAAATGCGATGTCTATGAATATGTAGTATGAATGGTTGAATATCGGAATAGTTTTCTCTCTCCGACCATCAAATTTCATTTTGAAAAAGGTACCTTATGATGATGACGATGATGCAAGTAAACCGCAACTTTCCTTCGATGATTGCGTAAAGGTCACTTCCCATTTATTGTACTTTACTTCTTAAACAGTTTACTGTTTAAGGCGTATAAAATCATCTCGAAAATTTAAATACAATCTTACTTATAAGTATGTGAATGACAAGTAAATTATTTATCGCTATATTGCGTTACTTAGTTTACTTAATTAACTACAATTTAATTATGTATTATTACGTTAACTTTGTGATTTGAGACCGTCTTAAACATCCCAAAATCACGATTAAGTAATCAACGGCCACGTTGTCAATAGTGAGGAATGTGTAACTTTTTTTTTCATTTCTTTTCAAACCGGTTTAGCCATTGATCCTCTCCTTTGGACTTAACAAACATTCCTAGCTTTGTAACGATGGTTTTTTTCCTCAAAAACCGTAGAACCTGCAGCCGTTATACCCTTTTTTATCGTTTAATAATCGGGTGTTACTTGAGGTGGAAGATGTTTTATGTATACTATCTATACCATTGACAATCTAAAGGGCCATTTAAGATTTTCTATTGTTCTTTTTAGGTACAAAAGAAAAAAATATTAATTCTGTATATAATATATATACTAAAACCTCGTTTATTGTATAGTAAATATTTTCAAAAGCGTAATAAGTCATATAAGTATCTTTATTACCGGAAACCGTCTGAGTAATAACCGTACCTTAATACATATATGCTTTCAGACAGTAGTGGGCAAACCTTAGTGTATTCTAATGACTTAGTTAATAATAATAATAGTTTGTTAATAATGCTGTATTATGAAATTACTGGAGTAACGACCCCAGTAATTTCACTAGCATACACTCTATATATAATAATATTCAAGGTGTTAAATCTAGTTAGATATAACACCTTGAATATTAAAGCAACGAGCGCGATGTTGTGTTGTGTATAACAACCAATGCCATGTTACGTGTAAACGTATCACTTATCATCAGGTGAACACCTTGCTCGTCACGTTGCATAAGAAAATTAAATGCTTTACTGAAATAACGAGACAACATCTTGTCTCAAAACAACAACAGAAAAGAGGAGCTCTGTGATTTTTACCGCGATATACAAACGATCTGCTCTTTGAATAATCAACTAAGGTATATCTTATTTCTCATAGCAAAATTTAGATTCCTCTGACCTACAGAATGTCCAGGAGATAGTGAGATTAGTGGTAGTAGAGACAGTATAATCGAGGTGTTCATTGAGACGGCAGCTGGTGGCGGTGGTGACGCGCGGCGCGTGCTCAGTGAAAGTACAACCCAAATTTACTGTTGCACAACTATTTGCTGCGTATGTGTATGTTGAGTGGTGTAAATAACATGTTTTTTTTTTTATTCAACAATATGTTATTTAGTATCAATTTCACATAAATCAAATAACAATGATGCTGTAAATGGTGAAGCGTGTTCGTATTCAATTTTCTGGGTTGTACATATTCACAATTGATGACAAATTTCTACTATCAATACGATCTAATTATAGAGTGTAGGAGTTAAAAATATACATAATCTGTATTCAAATTGTACTTGATTACAAAACTAATACGTTATATTTAAAAAAAAATGTATCAAAACATTGCCTAAAGAAGAACGTTTTATTAACAATATGACCATCCTAATAAATGTAATATTTACTATTGTAAATAGATATGTATTCATGAAACATAGCCTAAAGAAAAATTTACATGCTGTGGTCTTTTATAATAAAAGATTACGTCACAAAATTAACCAAAAATGCAAAACCGTTTCTCTATTACATGTCGTATATCCTTTGCTGGAGATCTCTAAATAAATAAATGCCTTAGAAACAGGTCGTGGAATGAACCTTGAGTGGAGATCAACAATCTAGTTAATATCAAAAAATCTTTATAGGACATGTATTGGGTCAACCTAAATTCAAATAGTGGACTACAATACACTAAAATTAAGATAATACTAATATGAAACATTTGAATAAAGTAGGCAATAATTTCTATGACAAACACAACGTGTATAATATGATTACTGATGGTAGGTCCCTTGCTGGAGACCGTCTAGGAAGATACCACTACTGCTCCTATTCCTACCGCATAATAGTAATGTGCAAACATTACTGTGTTTATTGAAGGGTGATGTATGATAGTGAAATTACTGGGATAACGGGATTTAACATCTTATGGTACGAGCGCAATGGGGTGCTGTGTACAATCTCAACTACGTTGTTATAAGCAAACGTATCACTTACTATCAGGTGAACGCCTTTCTCGAATCGTCGCCTCTTCGAAAAAGAAAAATATGAATAAAAAATCATCTTGTGACTTGCACCACACGCAAAGTTATTTGTCTTCCGTCACACATAGCGAGCTGACAGAGGAGCAGCAGGTAACGGAGCCGATTGTGACTTGAAACTTGTTATATTAAGTACTAGTTGGCGACCCTTAAATCATCCTACTAATGTCTTCACTTTCTTAGCGTGCGTCCGTGCAGAATGGGATGTCGCTATGCCAACTTAATAGCTGACATATGATATATATAGCTGTGGTAACGACGTTATGAATTTATTAATCTTATATTATCTATTACAATTTTAGTTTCGAATTTAGGCAAACACTAATATATTACAAAGATCTATTATATCAACAATATGGAAATTTATTTACAGTTGTTATTATTACCACGGTAATAATTTCCTGACGTACTCTTATAAGAAATAAATCCATTTAAGATTTACTTTATTATAAACAACCAAATCACTTGAATGGTTTTTACACAATCTTTTGGATATATGTATATATAACGAATGGAAGAGAATTATAATGCTTTAATAATATATATTAAAAGCTAATTAAATGTTATATTATTATATAGTAGTAAATTTACTATTTTTTTATTATTATTATTACAATTAAGAAGATATCGGTAGTAAGGAGTAGTTCATCGGAAAGTGATGCCTTCTCCGAAACTAGTATTATATGTTACTTTTAGTTCTTTAGTTGCAAATGCAACGGACAACGAGCTAGTATTTCATAAAATGAGTCAGTAACTTAACTTCAAATTGTGTATCTTTCTTTTTTTAAGAGTTCGTCCTTCGTTTTTTGGGTATTGGTCTACTAGTTACAACATTTGTTCTTTCATTTTTCCTTACTTTCTCTCTACCATTCTTTCTAAAATCTTTCATATCTATAGCATCGCCCCTCAGACCGAACTCCGCTGCATTTTTACCTCTTTGGTATACACAATTTACTTATTTACTTTTTATATATATTTTCTTTGTTTCCATGATGATGACTTGACCATCAATGAACACAGTGCTATTTAACAAGTAATACTGTGGTCATTGATGGTGAAGTGTGTTCTTTTTGATTCATGTGTTAACAGTCAGAACACAGCAAATGTTATGACGGCAGATATATAATTTGGTTTTGACCAACCAGGCCAGTCATCGTCATCGTCAACCGATTGACGTCTATTGCTCCCCAATAATGGTGGGATTTGGATCATGTTTCGCTACTCTGGCCCAATGCGGGTTGGTATGGAGCCAGAGCTTTGTTTTTTGACTCAGCCTCAGCAGGAGAGGTTGGCCTGGGTTCCGTGAGTTGTTGTATGGGATACCTTACAACCCAGACAAATACTATAGTATTATAAGCACTAGTATTATAGTTGCTCCATAATCTATCTAAAAACCTCGGGCCATTTTAAGGGTATGATGTGCCTATACACACACAATTTAGTGAAAACAGACAATGCTCGTGACAAACCTTTACGTTTCTGTTCACGTGTATTTGCGTGATGCGTCACATGACTTACCTGACACAGTTTTTACGCATTGCGTCATTACATGTCACTGCCTCTATCATCATAAACTTCGTGTATAGTAGTAGGATATAGTTTCGACAGGTTGACTCTCTTTTCTTTCTTTCTAACTAGTACAGACCTTAGCCTTTCACTCCGAAGGTACTGGATTCGAATCCTGCCTGCACCAATGAATTGTTCAATTTACTGCAGTTAGTATAACACCAATTAATATCACGTGCTTTAAGACATATATGAAATCGCGTGGATATAAACATTAAAAAATCTAGTACAGACCAGCTAAAAAGATTTATAGATAAATTGTCTAAGTTCAATGCCCATATTGACGTGAAATTAGATTCAATACATTAAATGAAGTACACTAGAAACTGCTGTTTTTCATTAATTGTTAATCAACTTTGTATTTGTCAACATTATGATATATTTCTTTTATTAGCGTTCACCTTCGTGATGTGGGTTAAGGCCTTGATTTTTCGCTTCTTATTTTCACTATTATCTTTACTTTCTTTAAGTTTTTCCTAATATCGATCTCACTTTTATGCCTCGTATTAGCTTCCACTATTTTATTCTTTGTGCTTTAATATTCCTCTTTCGTGGATTTCCTAGTAAACTTACCTCATTTTTACCTTTATATCTTTATACGTTTTTTATTTTATGAATTTTGTTACATTATTCAGTACAATTTTTTCTGTCATTCACTTATTTATACTTTATCTGTCTTATCCTTTTTTCTGCCTTTTGCGCACATTAGATTTTATTAAATTTTTGATAGTTATTTATAAGGATTATTATTTGTTTTTCTGTATTACTCTTTCTACTATCGGCTTACAGTATTTAGTAAATATACGGCGAATTACGATGTAGTTTAGATGTGAATAAAAAAACTGGATAAAATCGGTTCGCTGTGGATATGTGTCATCTTGTGTTTCGAAAGGTGGTGCAGCGGCGGTAAGTAGGTAGGGTTGGGAAAGACATCACCACACTGCCATTAGGTTTCCCAACAGCCCATCAGGTCCATCCAATGCGACGTGAGTCGAATATGGTACGACAGTCCACACTTCAAAGCTACTACACATCTATGTTACAATATCAATGTGGAAATCGGAAGACGATAGTGGTATTTTGCTGTTGCCGAAGATTATCTCCCTCTACACAATAAAATGCAAACATTACTATGTTCCAATCACATGGGAACTGTAACTAGTGAAATTACTGGCATAACAAGACATCGTAACATATTGCATCTTAAAGCGATATCCCCAATTCATTGCAGTATACATCTTAACTAACGCTATATTTATTTATTTATGATCAAAAAAGATACAAAACATTTGATTACCGATGGAATAAATATATAGAATAAGAACATATACAAATAAATAATACATAACACAGATATCATCATTTATATAACTATGGATAAATAAATGGCAAAGAAGTTAAATATTATACATACTCATATTCAATTACACAAAATTTTCTAGTAGTTTTTCAGTTGAGTCATAGGATAGAGTCTAGCCATTTAGTGATCCTCGTTTTAGCTTACCTCACAGAGCATAGCTTTATCTCATATGAATTTACCACTTTGTTATAAATATAATAATCATTAAATTGGCTGAACCGTCTCGCAAAATATGTATTAATTTTGGGTGAAATGAAAAACACGACGCTTGAGGAGGTAATCATATATATAGTTAGATGTTTCATTTATCATCAAGTGAACGTCTCCTTTATCTATTCGGTTTGTGGTATAAAAAAATATATTATCATCATCAGCCGATAGACTCAAACTCCCTCAATAGTGACTAATTTGGGACGTCTCTGCTGGCCCAAATTGGTACGGAATCAGTACCTCGTTTGTTGATTAGCAAGCACCACGAGCAAATGAGGTTTGCTTGGGCCACGTGAGTTATATGAGACCCTTTACACCTCTCACTCTATGATAAAATATTCATTATAACAGTAACAAAAAAAATTAATTTATATTTCAAATTTCTGATGAACAAAATCATATAGAACATAACTTTTCTGTACTGGAATGTGCAACTTAATCATGATTTAATGATTGTGTTGTATGTTTCCGGTGGAGACAGTAGCAATGCAATAAGGCTGCATATCGTAACAGCTCAGCAACGGATCATTAAGGTACCGCTTGGAGTGCGGGTTCCTCAAGCCAGCTGCTATGATTACGGTGAGGAAGCAATTTACTGGAAGCCATCAAAAGGCTGAAGCTTCCGCCTGCAGTAACCGGAACTGCACTCCACATACTATCCGTCATCGGTCACACACCTTGAACCTTAAATAAAAGCCGGTTACCCTTTTTCAACTGAACAATATCATTAATGAATTATTACCGTCAATTTACCAGTGAACTTTACGTTTAATTCAAAAGCTACAGCACTGTACCTTGAGTGAAATTTATTACTGTTGTTAATAACAACAATTTCACCATCATATTTTGTCTTTAAAACCGATAGATGTCCACCGCTGAACTTAGACCTCTTCCAATAGTTTCTATATTGGAGCCGTCTCCCACCACGCTAGCCCATTGCGGTTTAGTGGGGTGCCAGAGAGGTGCACAATGAGCAGGTTATATTGTTTTGAGTCCCGTAAGTTGTTGTGTGGGACCACACACCTAAAATACAGCGCCTCAATTTAAAGCAGAGTCAGTAGTTCAAATCTTTTATGGATGTTTTATTCAGGAAACATACTATTGCCCTCTTAAATAAAATGTTACTAGCATTTTTAGGTTACGCGGAATATATTAGGTGAAACTTTTATATAAGCCTTGATATTACATTTCTGAAGAATGAATGAATAAATATGATTATTATTTATTAACATCGATGATTCATTAAATGGAGAGTAGCCGTAAACAATTTAAGTGAACCTTGACATGAAAATGCCGCAAAGGCGAGGTGACAGCGGAAGATTGATTTTAAGATATTTTCGGTTTTAAAAGATCACAACGTTTATTATAATTGATTCCCATTTTCAGGAAATGTTCTGTATATTTAATCTTCAAAAGAAAAAAAAGAAGTACTTTATTTTTCAGTCTGTAACAGTTTTTTTCTCGGTCGTTTAAATTTGTATAAGTTTTGTTTTTAAATTAAAAATATGTTTTTAATATGAGTAAACAGAAGAAAGAACTATAATTTGTCTGTTTGTTGACAGTGGAGGATGCAAGCGGACGCTACACATCAATGTTCTATTGGGGGAACAACTACTGGACCGGGTCAGCAGAACTGTGCCAAGTCCTCAACGACCAGCACGACTCCATTCCTGCAAAGCAATACAACAGTAAGTTCATACAATTATATACTTCAAACATTTTAAAAACAAGAACTGCCATATCATTGAAAAGGCACTAGATACAGGAGAAACCGTGTGTGTATGCTATCAGCGAAAGTAAATATTGTGAGGAAATAAATCTGTAAAGATAATAGCTTTGTAGGAAAAGTGACGTGTATTAACCTGCGTTTTGGTTCATAAAGTGGCCAGTGGGACCATAAAGTACTTATGCCAGTACTAATAAAATGTACACTGGCAACATTAGCCAATTATGTTTAAACTAAGCCGGTGATTGTCTCAGAGGGACGCGAGACGGCGCTCCGTCCGTCCGCCCGTCACTTCTCAAGGCGGCCGCTCGTGTTAAGGACGCTGTGTTTAATTGACCCATGAGGTTATTGCCGTGGGTTCGGACCCACCAATCACACTACCTACTATTACAACATATAAACATTCAATAAAACAGAGTCAATTCTATATCTATACTGTACCTACATCTACACATCATAAAACTGAAACGTTTGTAATATCAGAGTAATCGTTTTATTCTTAATGAATTATAAAGTTTCATCATCAGCGGATAGATGTCCAGAGCTGGACATAAGGCTCCTCTAATAATGGATGTGATTTGGGCTATTGCGAGTTCATTGCAAACCAGAGCCTCATTTCTTCATTAACAGATGATGTTGGCTTAGGTTCCGTGAGTTTCTGTGTGAAACCCCTTACAAATCTAACTAAACTAGTATACTAAGGAATAATTATATCTAAAATAAATAATATTATCATCATCTTCATCAGCTATTTAATATGCTGTCAGGGATCACAGGAATATTTCCTTAGCACCTTTTACTACAACGGACCTTTTTCATTTTTTTTCTCTTTCTCCTTTGATTTGTTGAAGCAAGACAACTTTACATATTTCTTTATTTTCTATTTCTTGTTGTCATTCTTCCCATTTCCTTCCATCCCTCGGATTTTACCATTCTTTTCACCTCTTTCATACTCTATTTATCATTTAAAACTGCAGATATTCTAAGCCTTCGGCCTCTTCGACCACTGTTTCCATATTGAGAATTAAAACATATTGTCGGAGAGTTACCAGCTAACGAGACCGAAGAGTTGCGCAGTTCTCGTTATCTAACCGCTCAGCATTCGGCAGCCGCGAGAACATTCGAGAAATGACCACGTTAAACTCCGTTTGCAATGTTTAGCTGAGCTCATTAAAACACATCGTATTAGGTAATTTTTTAATTATGCTCTTTCATAATCTCCGCAGTAAACACTCATCTGCTAGCGAGCGTCTTTATTGCGGACTTGAAGAAGTATTTTTAAAGGCAAATTTAAAAGTTGTAGGAAACCACCAGAACATATAAATAATATATAATCTAGTATATATAAATTATGTTAATTTTATTTATAAAAATATGTAATGTCTATCTGTTTAGAGAGCGATGGCTCGATCTTCGGCGAGTGGCGCGACGATGTGTCGATGTCAGGATCTGGACCTCCGTTCGCGACCGCCTTCTACAACGTCCGAATGCTGGTCACCACCGACCACCACGAAGTAGTTAAAACGGTAAATGAATTATTTACTCTTATTAATGATTTTCCCACACTTCGATCACGGCGAAAATTTTATGTTTACCATTCGCGCTTACCGTCCAACACAATGGTTGCGTCTGAGTGTTTGGAAAATCTCAATTTAAAAGTTTAAAGTGTTCTTGCACATTAGGTATTAAACAGGATTATACCTGAGTACTAAATAGCGCGTAAAGTCCTTAATGAAAGCATTTATTTATTTTGACTAGCCAACAATTGTTTACGCCTAAATTAAATCTACAACATACATACACTGGCTATATACAATTATATGAGCGTACCAATCTCTTACAGGCTAATTCCACATTCACAACAATACACACAACGAAAAATAAACAAATATGATATACTTAATTAACATTAACAGAACATCGTTCATATTACCATTGCATGTGCAGGATTCTTGTATTTTAAAGAAAGAACTTTGATGAAAATATTAACAAAATTTGTTGATAAAATTTGCCAACTCTGTCAAAATGTAGGTCCACTGCATCATTGCAACTGTTTAGGATTTTGCACAGTCTCGGTACAGGTGAATTAGCGCCTAAAACCGTTCTTCGGTAGGGAGATCAGAGAGGTGTGATTCTATATCGTGGAAGGCGGGGAGGAACATAAATTTTTATCTGAGCCAATAAATTGGGACAGTCGATTAAATTTCTGACCAGTTTGTAGAGGAATAGTGCATCGATGAGGTTATATCGACATGATAAGCTGTGTATCTTGAAGTATTGTAGGCGGCTGTTGTACGTAGCGAGTTGTTTGGTTTGACCATTACAGTATGCTAGGTGCCACAAGAATCGCTTCTGCACTCTTTCTAGACGTAGTGCATGAGATGAGAAATGTGGCCGCCAAACTACACTGCAGTACTCCAAAATACTCCGCACTAAGCTATTGTACAACAAAATTTTTGTATTAAATCAAATATCCAGTTTCTTTTGCTATTAAGGTATGTAGGTTGCAGTGCTTCTAAAGATTCTTACCCATCTCCGTCTAATCGATGACTGATGATCAACAGCGCCGCACGCTGCATCTGGGGCTGTGCCTGCCGCGTTCCTGCACCCGGGAGCAGGTTGGCTTGCTGCTGGACGCGGTGCACTCACCGCTTCTACGGCACACGGTGGTGGCTGTGCGCTCGCCGCAGCACGGCGGTTACACCTACATGAGCGATCCCACGTTCCAGGTTCTGCTGTGAGTATCACACAAATTTACCTGCTATCATCAAACATCCACTGCTGGACGTAGACCTCCACCAATAATCGAAAAATTTAGACTGTCTCGCACCACGCTAGTTCAATGCTTCTTCTTCTTGAGGTGCCTCTTCACTAATGAAAGTCGGCAGTTAACTCCTTAAGCTTTTCTCTGTCAAGCGCTATTCGGAACAGTTGTAGAACTTAATTCCCGTCCAGTCTTTGATGTTACGCAGCCAAGACATTTTTCTTCCTCCAACTTTACGTTTTCCTGGTACTTTTCCCATCATGATGGTCTGGAGTAAAGAATACCGTTCGTGTCGCAAAACATGTCCTAGGTAAGCTATTTTCCGCTGTTTAATGGTCCGGATAAGTTCAAACTTTTTTCCCATGCGTTCTAGTACTGCTTCGTTCTTGACTTTATCCGTCCAACTGATGCGTAGCATGCGACGGTGTGACCACATTTCGAAAGCTTCTACTTTCTTTTAAAGTTCTACCTTCATGGTCCATGCTTTACATCAGAGCACAACGGGCCAGATGTAACATTGAAGGAGCTTAGTTCTTAATTTGATAGAGAGCTCAATGCATATTGGTGGAAAACCAGAACAGGTTGCAAAACGAGCAGGTGAGGTTGGCTTGGACCCCGTGAGTTGTTATGTGGGACCGGCTATGCGTTTCTATTTAATTCCATTAAATAATTTGTTTTTATTACCATACTAACAAATGAATGTGTTTGTCTTTAATTTCCCTTCTCTTGGTCAGTGTGGACTAAGATTCGTTATATCGTTTTAGTCATCAACCACGTTATATTAGTTGGTGTTATACTAACTGCACATAAATTGAACAATTCATTAGTGCAGGCCGGATTCGAGCTTGAGTATCACGGCTTCTAAAAAATGATAGAGCACTGTTAAAATTAAGAGATATATACTGTATAGTAAGGAAATAGAAAAGAGAACAAAGGAAAGACAATGAAAGAATATAAAATTCTCTGTCCTAGAGGCTGACAATAAACAAAGAAAACACTTACTGATAAAATGAAACAGGTATCCGTTATACTGTAATAACGGATCCATTAATCACATATAGTTGATAAGTTAAGGACCAATTGTATAAGATTAGTATATAAGAAACTTGTATTACTAAATAAAATCAGTTCTCTCTTAGTTAACTTTAGTCCCAAGCATGTAGTTTTTAAAAACCCTTCCACCCGATGGCTCAAGCTAACTCACGGCTTCCACAAGGTTGTAAAGCACAGCTCACTGTTTCAGGGGTGTGTGTTGCATTGTTGGTGGTCTGCTGGTGAGCGCGACGGTGTACGACATGAGGCTGGGGCGAGCTGTGCGCAGGCGCAGGAGGCGAGTCGCGAACATGTCAACAGACAGCGCCAGCACCACCGACCACAAGCTCGACATCAGCACACTAGACGCGATCACACACGGACCTGGTACTATTCATACCTAAACTAGTAGTTGCCTGTTGCATTCGCAACTAAAAAAATAGTAAATTCAAAACGTTGCCATAGCTATATACATATATATATCATACGTCTAGAAAGGAAATACACTAGTAGGATATCATATTCTCCAAAATCATATAGTCATCGGCGATATCCTTAGCAGTTATAATATAGTGATCTTGCATCACATAGATATGAAGGTTTCCTCACAATGTTCTTCATCGTCAGAGCATGTGGTATTGGTGTTATTTATTTATTTTGCGGTAGACCAACAGCCTTATACACAAAATAGGTATAATATTAAACAACAAAAATAACCAATAAAAGGTCTTCACAAATAAAATACATATTAGACAAATATTTCAGCGCAAACAGAACAAAGAGAAAGACACAAAAAAATCTAACAGAAATAAAGTTGCAAAATCACAATAAGAAGAGTT
>DWLS01001944.1:0-19579 GCA_018246255.1 Pachliopta kotzebuea
TTGCTGCTATCTTAGCTTTGGACTCAATGAACTGTCCGAAGTTTAGTTTAGTCGAGATTTCGACCCCCAACAATTGGAGACAGTCGGAAATTTCCAAGGACACACCTCGAAAAGTAGGAGTCAAGGTGAACTGGTGAATGAAATTGAAGAATTCACTGGTGCAGGCCGGATTCGAACCCAGTACTATCGGAATGGAAGGCCGGCGTTCAAATCAATAGGCTATCACGGCTGTAATTATACAAGAAGCGAAAATTTAATTTTTTCGTAACGTTCTCCTGCGCGATGTGGGTATAGGCCTTGATTTTCTGTTACTCTTTCTATTCTTTTCTTTGCTTTATTTCATCCTTGCCTACTATGTCGCTTTCATTCCTCATATCTTCCTCTCTTTTATCCTTTGTACGTTGTTTTTATTACTCTTTCGAGCATCGCCTCTGTAAGTTGAATAATTTGGACACGTGTTCTGGCACAACAGTTATCTTCATCGGCTAATTTATGCCTAGGCCTCTCCAAATAGATTGGAAAATTTTGGCTGTCCCCCACCACTCCAGTCTCACACTGGCCCAATGCGGGTTGGTGCACCACTAGTAGGTGAGGTTAGCTAGTTTCCCGTGAAGTAATGTGAGAGACTACTTAAATCTCCTCACACAATAGGTATGAAGTGCTTCTATTTATTACGACGGGCAAAATTGAAGGCAAAAGACATGTTGGACGGCAAAAAGTCCTGGCTGAGAAACATCAGGGAGTAGACCATTTTCACCATTATAGAGGAACTGTTCCATTTGGCTAAAAAAACAAATTTTCAAACCTGATAGCCAACCTTCAATAATGAAGAAGAAGAGGGAATAGACAAAGTGTAGTACTGATACATTATAGCTACTGCTATTTGAGTGCTATCATTCTCTTCTTAGTCTTACAAGAGTATTTATATTTTAAAGTATCACTTAATTTCCCGTGTTTTACTTTTATTCAATGAAGCGATGAACAGAGTAGGACGTTCACCCGATAGTAAGTGATACGCTTGCCCATAACAATCAGGTGCTGGTTATCATGATATACAAAGTATCACATTGCGCTCGTCTTGGGACATAAGATGTAAAGTCTCGTTACCACAATAATTTTACTAGCTGCAGCACCATTTAAACTGGAACACAGTAATGTTTGCAAACTACTGTTTGGATAAAGAGCATCATGTTTTATTAAGATGAATATTTGACTGTGTAAATGATCTAAGTTTGTGTATGTCATATGTAGATGACTAAAAAACACCTAATTTTTTAATTATAATAATAGTAATCTATATTTTTTATTTATTTATTGAGGAAACGTTCATTAAACTGAGTATTTATCATCAGCTTCATTGAATTATGTTTACAGGTATGACGCTAGTTTCCATCGTGGCCGGCTTCTTGACGGACACATTTGGTAGGAAGATATTCCTCCTCAGCGGTTTCGGTGGACTGTTCCTGTTTACCATCATCGGTGGATCCAGTCAGAGTTACGAAATTCTAATTACAGCTAAATTTTTCGAAGGGATTTTGTAAGTGAAGGCATCGTTTCAGATTATTTAACCCTTGCTTAACGTAGTGATTATTTCTTAAGGAATCATTGAAACCGAACTGATTTCATTTTCTTACTCATTTTTCTTCATCATCAACAAATGGACTTCTACTACTGTATATGGGCTTCCCCCAATATTGGAGGAATTTGGGTTGTAGGGAAGCCAGAACCTTATTTGTTCATTAGCAGGATGCAGCTTTACTTATCTATCATTTAAACTCTTTCAAAAAGGTCTTAGTAAAATATTCCGTCTATAAGCTATAGTAACTGCTTACCATCAGGCTGGGTGTATGCTTGTTTGTCACATTAGTAGTATAAATAAATATTAATGTTACGAATGATGAATCATTTTTATTAAAATTTTGCTACTAAAATAGATTCTGCTTTGGCGAAGAATTTACTGATGGTAAGTCTCAGTTGTCGGAGACCGTCTAGGTAAGGACCACCGCAGCTCATATTTCTACCGCCAAATAGTAATGTCCAAGCTTTACTGTATTGCAGTTTGAAAGGCGTTATATACTAGTGATATTACTGGGGTAGCGATACTTAAGACTTTGTCTCAAGGCGACGAGTACAATGTGGTGCTGTGTATAGCATAGCAATTATATTAGATCACGTTGTTAATGGCCAGCGTATCACTTATCATCAGGTGAACGACTTGCTCATCAACTTGATGAATTAAAATAAAATTTCAGATAAGTTTAAAAAAATCTTGGTTAGTAAAGTTAAACTTCCTTTATTTCTAGAGACAAGTGTTTATGCAATTTTAATTGGTATTGCCTTTGTAAATAATTAATACATAATTATGCGTATTTATGAGAAAGAATCAGTCGTCTCCATATCCTATTGGATTATCCAGGTCTGAAGGTATAATGTATGTCAATGGAATCAAAGGGATTAACTTGGTTAGGTTTGCGGTTTATCCCTATATCCATTTACTTCGCGTAGGTATATTTAATTTACTATCAATGTATACCTGCTTATACTTTGATTTTTCTTACTTCTCCATAAGCGTAATGTTATTAGACGAACTGCTTTAAATATCTTCATTAAACTTTCTTTTTATTTGGCGAAGCGTCGATACGAGCAAAGCGTTAACTTAATGGTATGTGATACGCTTGCCCATAACAACGCGATGCTATTTAAGATTCTATACAGAGCACTACTTTGCGCTAAGAGATAAGGTGTTGTCTCATTACCTCAGTTATATCACTAGCTACCCCTTTAAACTAAAATGCTGTAAAATTTGCACAGTACTGTTTGTCGGCTGCAATAGGAGCTGCGGCAGTACCTACCTAGACAGTCTCCTGTAACAAAGACCTGCCTCCATTATTTTTTTATATTAATATAAATTATTGATATGTATATACTTAGACGGTCTCCGATAACAGGGATTTACCGGCATTGACTACTACAAAAATACTATTCTTAAGAAAAATCTGGTAAAAGTATTTTTTTAGTATCTGTCTATGTTTAAGTAAAGCCCTTACCTTTATGATAATGGCTCTTTTTTTAAATTACTGCATTCGCTGTCTAGATAGGTAAAGTGTAACGTAATGTTTGTGAGTCAAGTCAAAATAGTTAGTTAAAACTGGTCACCCTCTCCTTGTGAGTAAGCACGTTGATAGTGATTCAATTAAAAGAGCTATTTATTATTATATGTACTAAAATAGTCAGACTTATATTAAAGCTTACATCTCATAGTTATCTATCTCTAGTCAGTGATTCAGACTGAGTTTTGGTCGTCTCTTACTTACTAGTCTCTCCTTTTAGTTCTTTACAAAGCTTTCGTTGCCTGCGAAATTAAAGTTGAATTTCTCTACAAAAAATTGAAATTCATCTATCCTCCAAATGTTTTTTATTAATTTTTCAGATTCGCAATATCTTTCAGTCCAGCTTTGACTATCACTTCGGAGTTCTGTTATAAAGACATCAGGGACCGAGTGGTGCTGTTCAGATCTTCCTTCACAGCGGTCGGTCAGATACTTGTCGCTGCTATGTCATGGGGGATACTAACAAAAGATTGGCAGTACAAATTATTTGATGGATACATAGGTTTGTGATTTTCAGTCATACATTTCTCACGCAGAAATTCTTTGTGTTTTTATTCATATTACAATCTTGAATATGTACCTTCAGACTACGCGAAGTATTGCTTTAAATCTGTGAATTTTACTTAATATCGAACTCTCATTCAAATCCCTGCTTAAGTATGATCCAAAACAAACATAGAAGTTCTAGAAATAATCAGAACAATCAATTCAATGCACGAATTAAATAGCTATATAGATTTATTGCGAGAATAGTTATTTTCTACTCTGTTGATACATCCGGCGACTTAAACACAGACACCGCGAATTATATTTGGAGATTCATTGAAGTAATAAATATACGAAATATTGGTGATCAATATGTTAACTTTTTATTCAAACTATAATATTCTGGTAAAGGAATAGTAAATAAAGCAACAACAAATCAATCATGTTGAAATTTTAATTTTGGCTCATAATCATGTATATTTCCTTTTAATCGATCGAGTAATATTTACTTATAAGATAGGTTTTTAATTAACTTGAGAACTTAACATTATTATTATTTATATATACAAGGCATTGAATCTAGCAATTATTTAAATTACATAGTTTACCATGCCTTATTTTGGGATGAGTATTTTATAAAATTCTTTATTAAGGTAAGGTTAGATGTGTCACTAAGGACAGACATCGCCTTAACAATTCGATATATTAATTTTTATTTATTTACTACAACTTATTTATTTATCGCATTACCTAAAATTAGGTTCTAAAACGAAGACTTAATGTCCATGGGCGTTCTCTGCCATACAACCTAGAAAGTGGGAACATGCTGTGGTTTTTTAATACTAATATAATGTTTTATTATTTTCACAGAACTACACATCTGGAATATATATATCTACCTAATGTCTATCTGGTCGCTAGTCGCATTCCTGTTTTACATTATTCTACCAGAAAGCCCTAGATATTATATAACGCAGAAAAAATTTAAAGAAGCGAGGAAAATTCTAATTAAAGTATACACAATGAATACTGGAAAGCCAGCAGAAACGTTTAAGGTAAAAATAAATTTATTAAACTATTAATTTGGGATTGGCGATGGGATTGTAACTTTAAAGGTCACCGAACTTAGGCTGAAGTTATTGATGGACTTGGTGTCGAAGGTTGCTTTCAGTCCTCCCATTAATTATGCCAGTGTTGCTTTTAGCCGTCACGAATTTGGCGCAAAGGGCAAACTATGTACAAGTTTGTATTTAAAGTAAGATATTAGTACATTTTAATGAGGCATCTAAATTTAAGGTTTTGTGTCCTTGTTTCCATGAATTTAAAAAAGATTTTAAATGACTATAAAAGCTTGAACTTGCTAACGAAACTAAAACTCAGAAGACCTTCGCAATTTTGCTGATAACAATTAAAAATTATTTTAAACTAAAAGACCTTGACAAAAGTCTGACTGCTAATCGTGCTTCATAGAGTCAAGGTAACGAAAGCTATTATAAATAACTGTAAATAAAGGCATGGTCAATGTCAAAGTCATTACTCAACATAGGAATAATAGTTCACTTATTGAACGTCAAAAATCTACCAGCCATTCGCAAAGGAAAGGTCTCGGACCTGAGAAGAATGGGCGCAAAGAACTCAGCGGGCTGTATACAATGTTTTTAATAACAAAATTTTACACGCTGACTTACGTGCTGTTTGAGAATCAGGATGTAGATGGACTGATGACCTAGTGAAGGTTGCGGGGAACGGCTAGTAACAGGAAGTGCTACTTCAAGAGACATTTTGAGAAAGCGTAGGCCTTCCCTGCTTTAGCTCTGTAATCGCAGGTTATCAAGAATAGGAGTAAGGTAAGCCCTCCCTATCGCAGAAGGAGACTGAAACGGTTTTCGGGCTCGTGGATATTGAAGGTGGGGGTCTTCACTGTACATTGAGTGAGCTTGGAACGGCGACAAGTACGAAGTGGTCTCGTTATTTGTCGAAGCATGCTGTTTATGCTGGGGATGGCAACAGTCTTTCCCGGGATGTACACGCAGCAGTCCAAGCAAGCACCGGTAACTTCCGTAGGGAATCCGGGGACTATCCGCAATGTACTGAAGATGACCACCGAGGGATAAAAGATATAAATCCCATATAACCCTGGCTTTCCCCCCAGAAGCAGGGTATCTTCAGAAGATTTCCCGCGCGACAAGAAAAAAGATTTCCGTAAATCCTTACCAAAGAACCTAGGTTCTTCGTTTGGTGTCTATCTGCTAAAAAGCATAGTGGTTACTATACTGGATAAAACATTAAATCATATCTTTAATATCCTCGTGGAGGCTCCAGGAAGCATGTGATAGCGTGCATGTTTAGAATTCCTGCCTTTATCAATCTTTTTCCATCGGCGTGGCTCAATATATAAACCGCTTACATAATTCAGGGCACGACGTCGCCGTTCGTAGTTAGAGGGAAGAACTTGCGACATAAAATCCCACATTATTTATGTAACGTTGTCACAAAAGGCTTCGAAAAGGTCAAATGTAAGGATATCGGTGAACGTACTTCCTGTAAACCTATAATATTAACTTCATGACGTGACATTTTTTAAAGTTAAAACAAAATAAATTTCAATGGATGATATCGTGATCCATGTAAATAATTTAGTATAATCCCCATCTGTATAGTCTACTAATTTACTCAACATAGAGATGTTTTTAATCGAGGTGGCGACGAACAAGGCGTTCACCTGATGGTATATGATTGGTTTGCCATAACAACGAGACGCTGATTAATACCAACTTAACCTTACATATAAGTCCTCATAAAGTGAAACGTGGTGATGGTGTTGATGGAGAAGTGGCTTCTTATGTTTATGCGACGATACCACGAGACGAGCAAGGCGTTCACTTGGCGGTAAGTGATACGCTTACCTATAACGTTATGGTTTAAGATGATATACACAGCACCACATTGCTCTCGTCGCCTTGAGATATATGTTGGTAAGTCTCGTTCCCTCAGCACTTTTACTAGCATTCAGCATCCTTCGAACAGGATCACAGTAATGTTTGCAGTTTACTAATTGGCGGTAGAAATAGTAACTGATACCTTCCTAAATGGCCGTGGGCAACGCAGACTGTATATGTAAATATATCTATTTGTAATTTAAAATAAAACTTATTTACAGTATAAAGATATATGGAGGAATAAAGAGAAGGAAGCGATAGACGAGGAAACGGAAAGGAAATTCGGTGCAAGTGTAAAACGTCAGCTGGTAGCGGGTCTTCACAATGTGAAGCCCATGTTCAAAAAGCCTTTAGTCGGTTACCTGCTGGTTCTGTGCGGTTTGAACTTCATGTCCATGGCTTTGTAAGTAGAAAAAAAATCTTATCATCATCATCAATAGCTTTCAGTAGTCCACAGCTGGACATAGGCGTCTGCCAAGAAACGCCACTTAGCGAGATCTTCATCTATAAGCTTATCAACAATTAGTTAACTAGTGATAGATCTCCTGTCTCCACTCTGGTCTAGGTACTACCACAGCTCCTATCGCAGCCGACAAAAAGAACTGTGCAAACATTACTAATATGAAGGGAGATGTATGGTAGTAAAATTACTGGGGTAACGAGACTTAATAACTAACGTCTCAAGGCAACGCAATGAGGATATGTTTACCATCTTAACCAGCGCCGCGTTATTGAAAATTGTATTACTACCATCAAGTCAGAATAAGACAATTGATGATTGTCATCTAATTTTAATTTAAGGATTTTTTTTAACTATTAAAAATTTTCTACTACTACTATTAGTAGGAAGTTTATGTTCTGTACATTCTATCGTATTTCATAATTTAACGGATTTTTTATTGTAATGACGCGTATATTTTCTTACAAACATAACAGATTACTAAAGTAATTGCTCGTTGTTATCAGTAATGTTCACACAGGAAGTTTACTATGAGTCAACAATCACATGAAAACATCTATTTGGGTAATGATAACGATGATCTTTGATTGAGAACATTTTATTTGATGATTATTACACTATACTAGTACTTCCTCAATTCACATATTTTCTCATTTTCACAACTTTTTGAATTTCATATATTTTTATTTCGATATTAATAATACAGCAGTTACTAATGAAGCATTTAGTGGTGGTAGGTCTCTATTACCAGAGATAATTTAAGTAGGTTCTACCACAGCTTCATTGCAACTGACAAACAGTACTGTAGAAATATTACTGTATTCTGGTTTAAAGGCTGCTGTCTGCAAGTAAAATTACTGAGGTAACGAGACTTTTCAACTAATGTCTCACGGCGACGAGTCCATTGTGATAATGTATATACCGTCTTAACCAGCGTCGGGTTATGGGCAGGCTTATCACTTACCATTAAGTCAATGCCTTGCTTGTCTTGTCGACTTTTTTTTACAGATGTACAGGTTAATGCTTGACTGCGATCCCACATGGTGTTAAGTGAAGATGTGGTCTTTGATGGTAAGGCGCATTAACCTAGCAAATTCACTCTTTTTTTGAACACTAGACAAAAAGAAATTGTCTTACTATTATTATATTAGTTGCCAACTCTTGTTACCTCAGTAATTTCATTGGGAATAATGTCATTAAAATCTAATCAGAGATATATGCATATAAAACATGAAGAAAACATTTTAACTTAGCAAATGTCTATTCACTCTTTTTATAATAGTATGTTGTGTAAATCTTTCAACGTAATACATTGTTAAATTTAACTGAAAATAAACTAAAGTTCAAACGGAAATGCGCGATACGCACAGTTAAGTTACACGCAATGTTACTGCATGACAGTTAATTTTCAGATACAACGTAATTAGGCTGTGGTTCCCGCAACTGTCTACTATTGTAGAACATTACGGAAATATCGACGGCGATCAAGATCTATGTCAAATGTTGGATACTTACACTAACGATTTGAAACTGAAACACACAAATAATACTACATCGGATGTCTGTGTACCCGTAAGTAATATTACTTATCACAGATTTAAAAAAAAATTGGTGGTAGGTTTCCATAGCTACAGACCGTCTAGGTAGGTACCACCGCAGCTCCTATTGCAACCACATAAATAGTCTTATGGAAACATTACTATACTCCGATTTAAAGGGTTTGTATACCAGTGAAATTACTGGGGTAACGAGTAACAACTTGTCTCAAGGTGACGAGCACAATGTGGTGCTGTGTATACCATCTTAACCAGCACTACGTTATTATGGGTATCAGATAAACCTTTTACTCTAATGGACTAGTCGATTTAAAAAAAAATACTTGGAGGAGATACTGCAGTAATTTCTACTGCATAACAATAGTAGAAACATTACTGATTCGATTTAAGCGATGTAGCTAGTGAAAGTACTGATGTTACCAGTAACAAGGCATCTTTCGCTTTCATGAAGTAATGATATACAGTGAGAGATTTCTTGCAACTGTGGTCTAATTTAAACATTCCGAGTAACTTTTTTAAAAAAATAAGTTTTTATGTGGTAATAGAATCATCATCATCATTACCATCATCATCACTACTATCATCATCAGCCTACGGCAATCCATGCTACGGAACGATATTTAACGGAGTATTTGAATAGAAGCACGTGAAAAAAACATATCAGATATTGACTTTAATATCTATGTAGTATTTAATTTTTTTTGGAGATGTATATTGGTAAGATTTCGTAAAATTTTGATTTGTGTATGTAAGTAAAGAAATTCGCGTGTTTCTAAGTCATTAAGGTAAAAAACATTGCTTAAGGCTGCCTACTTCGGGCAATAAATAAAACCAACAAGCGTGTACCGGCACCGATTATATTATTCAACTATATTCTGTACATTCCCGAATAACCATATTTACACGCATAGATCATTTATCTATATATATGTTTGCATATGTTATTTATGATAAGTATGAAAACATGGTAGATTAATAAGTAATTAATATATTAAAACTCACTAATACAAATACTCTAGTTTAATGTTCAAAACTAAAATACGCAAAAAGTCAGATTAACCGGTAGTAGGTCTCTTTTGCCGGAGACAGTCTAGATAGGTACTACTGCAGCTCCTATTTGTACTAAATGCTAATGTGTAAACATTACTATGTTCCGGTTTGAGAGGTGCTGTATGCTAATGAAATTACTGGGTTATAGAAACTTAACATCTTATGTCTCAAGGCGAAGAGGTCAGTGTGGTGTTATGTATGCCATACTAATTAGCGCCACATTATACGCAATCGTATCACTTATTATCAGGTGAACGCATTGCTTGTCTCGTCGCCTCGACCAATAAAAGGAAGTTATAACTTTTATATTGCGATGTAAACGCTTGCGCGATTTAGAAAGCATACAGCGCCATCTAGGACGCCCGTTAGATACTAATAGTTAAAAAGCCAATAGTAATTGACTTTAAAGAAAAACATATATAAGTATCTATTGATCTATTGAATTATCTCTCCCACTTTTTTCTCCCATCTTTATCTCTGTCCATCTCTTCCTCCCTCTAATCCTGTTCCCTCGGCTTTCTCCTCTCCCTTATATTTTTCTTAATATTCAGCTTGCGGAGTCCGGATCCGCCAGTTCTAGGTTCGATGAAGCCTTTGCGGCCATCATAGTGGCCAAAGGCGAAAACATCAATAAAAAAAACTTTAGAGAAGAGTATTCATTATAAAGTAAAAAGTAATAATCGTAAGGTTAACAATGTTGATGGTAGAAACTCTTGCTGATAAGTACCAGGTGAGAGCGATGATAATAATATTTTTTTATAGAAATATATCTTCGATTTTAAATCACGGAACGGAAAAATTAATACGTAAGTCATCAATTTTCAATTGCTTTCAATAATTCCCGACGGAAGTTCTAACGAGTAAAATAATTAATGTATCGACACGAGTTCCGGCTTTGGGAGATACTTTCACAGAGCAAAAGATTATTGTCGCTTCCATCTGTCTGAATTTCACGTTCATCATTTCATTAAATATTTTTTTCTGATTGAATTTTTATAATACTTAAGAGTTTTTCTCTTATTTAACCTTTAAGTAAAACTGTTGACATATTTACAATTGCAAATTTAAATAAAAGTATATACTATCATCGGAGGGGTGTATGAGTTCCACACAATAACTTAAGGGACGCAAGCTAACCTCACCTGCTTGTGGTGCACCCCACTGTTCAAAAAAACGAGGATCTGGCTTCCACCAAATCGCATTGACCCATCGTGGTAGGAGGTGGCCCAAATCCAACCATTATTAGGTAACGCCTGTGTCCAGCAGTTGACGTCTACCGGCTTATGCAATGATGATATGCAATCAACGTCAATAAGTTTCCAACTATTTAGAGCAAGGTTTTGAAAGTCATCTTTAGAATTAGATCTCTAACCTATTTAAGTTAACTTCAATATTAGGAATGAATAAGTAATTTTTTCTTTCTATTTTTTTAGTTTGACTTAGTGATTAATTACTTAAAGAATGTAGCGTAAGATATGATGATGAACACTGCACCATATTGTGCTGGTTGCCTTGAAATACAAAATGTTACTTTACCTCAGCAATTTGATCAATTACAGCTCCCCTAACTATCCAGTTTCTAGAAAATGAAGTTTAACAACAGAATGTCGAATTTCATAAATTTTAAAGACCTTTCTTCTTTTTCACATGCCTCTCCAACTAATGAAAATTGGATACAAATTTTGCGTATCCGTTCTGGGAGGTTTTTTATCCATCAAAAAGTGTAAGAAAACTAGGACACGCAAAACTAGGACACAGCTCGAAATGTCAAAAATCGTCATCCGCAGATAAAAAATGAGAATGGTCATTCCCAGAAAGCACCCATGGTTGTACAACATCAAGATATGGACCGATAAAAAGAGCGCCCAAAAAAACCCCACTGCACTTTATTAAATTCAGTTCATCTACTAAATTGTTGATTTGTTCCAATTTCAGACGCGAAGTGGTGATGAAACTTACATCAACAGTATTATCTTAGGTTTCGTTTGCATCTTTCCGTTTGCGCTGAGCGGTGTCTTGGTCAACAAAGTTGGTAAGAAGAATTTATACATAGCGGCCGGTCTCATTTCCGTCGGCATCACCCTCGGTTTAAGATGGGCCAATTCGAAAGTTGCTGTGGTCGCACTGTTCTCACTGGACACGGCGGTTTCCCAAACCATGATTAGTTTATTTCAAGCGTTAACACTTGAACTCTTCCCAACAACTATAAGGTTGGTCCGCAAAAAATTTACAATACTAAATGAAATAATTTTTAATTTTCCCTTTTAACAAAAAACAGTTTCTTTTAAACAAGCCATTTATTTGTTTTAACTATATATAGTTGGCAAGTTTGAAGATGGTAGGCAAGTTGTATAAAATATTACTATGATCTATCGACACTAGAATTTGGAAAGGTATCACTTTAACTATTTTAAACAATTAATCCAGTACTGATCATGAATCTTTCTAATATTTTTTTACGTTGATACTTGAATTTAAGGTTTTATAGAAATTTAATAATTTAATAATATCATTTTTAAATTATTTTCCTTTAAAGTATCCATTTCAATTTCATTATTGTAATAACAATGTACTTTGTTCAGCTTCTTCTTCTCGTTCAACAGAAAATAAGATTCTTTTATCATCATCAATATCCTCTTTAGCTCTTAGCTATCTTCAGCTGGATCAAACTCTTTCTATATTTTTATATGAAAACTTTAAATTTAGTATTATTGAAACTACATCTAATATAATTTAATTGATTTTGGAAATTCTTTAAGGTAGGGATATTAGTAAGGATGTAACAATTCCAAAATGTTATTTTTATGATAATAATTTATCATTCCAGGACATTAGCGATCTCGATGATCATGACCACGGGTCGAATAGGCACGCTTGTGGGCAACGTGGCGTTCCCTGTACTACTGAATATGGGATGCGTTGTGCCTTTCTTCTCGTTAACAGGTGTAATGATATGTGAGTAAAACTTTTGTGATCTTTTATGAGATTTATGAAAATTCTCCGACCAAAAAACATATTTCATCATCATTATTCTGTACATAGTTTCCCATATGAGCGTTTCTTTTTTCCTATCCAGCCGCTTTATTAGAGTCTTTACTCTACCTTTGTAAGTCCGAGTCTTTACTTTTCTTTTATAAGTCCATGTCTTTACTTCCCCTCTATAAGCTTAAGTCTTTACTCTCCCTTCGTAAGTCCAAGTCTTTACTCTCCCTTTGTAAGTCTAAGACTTTACTCTTCTTTTGTTAGTCCAAATCTGTACTCTCCCTTTGTAAGTCCACGTCTTTACTGTTTTTTTGTTAGTTCAAGACTTCACTTTCTCTTTGTTAAGTAGTGACCAACCAAATATCATTTTAGCTAGGACAAAAATAAAAATTAAAAAATTTCATATGACAACTTCTTATTAATATTTTTCTGGAGAAAAAATGGATATAATCACTGTTGCCATAAGCATAAAATGTTTACAATTAAAAAATGTTCATGCTATATTGCTCTATTAACTTTTTTGTTTTTCATCAAGATTTCTATTATATTTTTCTTTATCCGGATAAAATTATAGATTTTTTCTTATCCAAAAGTGTGAAAAAATTGTTAATATACTTACGTATATAAGAGCTATTATCGATAAAGTATATGTCAGGTTAGTCTTTATTATAACTTAAGCAGAAATACAGAATAACTAAATTTCTTTTATTCATTTGTGTATTAATACCCCTTGTTTCTTTCCTTTTTCTGTAATAGATTAATTTTTATTGTTTGGTATATACAATATTACAAAAGGTAAAAACTTAAAAGTAACGCAGACTTTTCTTTTTCTTTCAGTTGTAACGTTATTGTCCTTGTTTTTGCCGAAGAAGTAAATACCTAAATATATTTGAAGAATGAAAAGTAATAAGTATTATGAAGAGTATAAAACGAAGAAAGATGTTTCATGTACTCCAAAGTTTATTTTTCATTATTGCTTTACTGATTAATTTAATTAAATTATAAGTCATTATTATCCTCATTATCGGCCGATAGATGTCCGCTGCTGGAGATAGGCGTTCCCCAACTGTGGGATTTGTGCCATTTGTCACCACGTTGGCCCAATGTGGGTTGGTGAGGAGCCAGAGCCTCGTTTGTTGATTAGAAGGGTGTAGTACGAGCAGGTGAGGTAGGCTTAGGTCCCGTGAGTTGTTGTGTGGGGCCTAATCGTAATAATAAGTATTTTACATTATTTAATACGTTTATGTTTTATGATCATAATAAATAATAAATTATCAAAGTCATAAATACACAAACATAATACTTAGTTTCCTTTTTAATAAATTATTTGAAATGGATACAACATAAGTTTGCCGCAAGTTAACGGTTTAAATTTTTCTCTGTAACAAACCGGAAACCTTGTAGAAGAGAAGGATATTGGAATATTAAAGTGAATATTGGTCTAGACACAAAACGGTGCCGGCTTCTCCGCATGACAAGGGTTAACTTTGATAATACATTTTTCTTTTGAAATTTCACTCTACGGGTTATATTCTTTAAAACGTCTTCAAATTTATTGTATATTTACGATATAACCGGTTTTTTTTAATATTATGAAACGGAAACGTAGAAATTTAATTATTAATATTTCAATGGAAGTTTTGCAGATTTCATTGTTTGTATTAAGTGACAATTAGGCTTCTTCATCAGCCGATAGACGTCCATTGCAATAAGGGGATTTGGGGTGTCTGTCACTACGCTGGCCCAATGCAAGTTGGTGAGAAGCCAGAGCCTTGTTTATTGATTAGCATGGTGCACCACGGACAGATAAAGATGGTTTGGGTCTCGTGAATTGTTGTGTGGGACCTCTTGCACCTCTCAAAATTAGACAAGAGTGTGAAGTACGTTCGCCGCGGTTGCTCTGACTCTTAACATAATATAAGCTGAAAAGCAATATCATCTTTCGAATTTCTCAGTTAGCTCAAAATCTAAAATAGAGACTGTAAAGTTATAAAAGAAAAGTAAAAGTAATCCAAAGTAAGATAATGATAAAATTAATTAATAATAGCGGTGGTGAAAGTCTGTTAGGCGATGTATGGAAGAAGGAATAAGAGAATGTAACAATGGTATTAAAGGTAGAAGAGAGAATGAAGACAGAAATAATATAATATGACTTAAGAGATAAAGAAAATGATTTGGAAAGAGAACAAAGATCGAACGAGAACTCTCTTAAACCTCCAGTCTATGGACACATGATTGATGATGATGACATTATATTGACAGGTCACGTGATAGAAATGGGAGTGGTGATTGCTAATAAAAATTCTTCTGAGCCGTATTTCCTCATGACTGAGGGTTATGGTCATCATGTGTAGTGAACCACACGACTACTTTCTTAGCAGTTATAATGTAGTGGTGTTGCCATTGCGTTCTCCATTTCACATACTAGTCCGATCACGGATGGTCATCACATAGTTATGTTGGTTTTCTCACGATGTTCTCCTTCACCGTCAAATCACGTGATATCAGTTTTTGTTATAGTAAGTGCACGTAAATTGAAGAATTCATTAGTGCAGGCCGGATTCGAACCCGGTACCTTCGGAGTGGAAGGTCGGCGTGCAGACCACTATGTTATTACGGCTTCAATAAAAACAGGTGGTGTTTAAAGTCACCAATTTTTAAGATGAATCTCTTGGTGCCAATATTTGACTAGTTAGCTTCCTTCAAACTGGTACACAGTAATGTTTAACTGACGACATAAGTCTACAGAAATTTATATTATAAGTAAATTCTAATTACTAAAAACTTTTACATAAGAAGAATAATATAGGAAACAAATAATTTAATAACCAATTTCATTGTAGCAATTACAATGGATAGACAAATGGTTAACACACATAAGTAAACTTTTGTCGTTTTAATGAAAGTTATCCATCTTTTGTATTGTTCAAAATGTAATTACATATTTAATGACCGCATTAATTGGGTTATCAACCATTTAATCTGTTATAATTATGACCATGCCATTGCGGTGAATAAAGTGGTATATACAGTTTATAACTTTAACGATCAGGTTGTATTTAAACAAAACTTACACGACGATAATAATGAGTTTATATAGAACGAGCCTAATGAGCGCAATGTGGTGCTGTGTATACCATCTTAACCAGAGCCACGTGATTGGCAAGTACTTGCCATCAGTTAAAAAGAATCAGGACAGACAATCTCTCCGTACTCCGTCGTTACGTTCTTAGTTCCTCTGCATTTAGACGTGTGCTATATTGTGATATTGTCCAACTGTACTGACCTATTTTTTGGCGCGCTCGTTGGCACTAAATAAACTCGCTTCTAGTGGTTTCGATGTTTTTTTTTTTGTTTAAATCTGCAGTATATATTGCCCCTTGTAACAATTCCAAATTTTGTTTCATCTATAAATTTTAGAAAAATTTCTATAGAATTTGTCCAAACTGCAACCTAAGTAAAATTTAAAAAATTTGATTTTTCGCTTACTTTTGTTAATCGACGTACCAGCGAGATGTCCAAGGCGTTCACTTGATGGTAAATGATAGGCTTCTAACGACGTGATGCTGGTATAAATTGTATAGACAGCAGCACATTGCGCTCGTCGCCTTGATACATTAGTTGTTAATTTTTGTAACCACAGTAATTTTACTAGCATACAGCACTATTCGAAACATAGTAACATTTGCATATTACTATTTGCCGGTAGAAATAGAAGCTGCGGTGGTATCTACCTAGACAGTCTCCAGTAACAGAGACCTGCCTCTAGTATTTTTTTTTATTTATTTATTAGTACTTTTGTTTTTTTTACAAACAAATGCTATAACGCCGCTAAACCATGTGGGTTTGTCTCGGCGTTGCACGTCTTACTGTTACAATCATAATTTATAAACAATATTTAGTTCCATGTTAGAATGGATATCATCCTTATTAGGGCCACATTGTTGGAATGGGACTAAGGTAAGCCCTGCCTGTAATAGAAGGTTCGTGGGCTTTGAGGGTGGAGACCTTCAGTACATATTAAGTGAGCCCGGGGCGGACGACAAGTACGAAGTGGTGGTCATATTCTGACGAAGGATACCGTTTATGCTGGGTAACAGCTCTCCCAACGATGTGCTCAGCAGTGCAGGGAGATATCGGAGAGTTCCGTAGGAGATTCCGGGGCCTTCCGCAATACACTGAGGAAGTTTTACTCGGTATAAATTCCACATCACCCTGACTTCTCCCCAGAAGCAGGGTATCTTTAGAAGATTTCCGCCGCGACTAAAAAAAGGGCCACATTATTGGGACGGTCTACCTTACTATTACGTTGGTAACTACCTAGATGATCTCTTTCAACACAGTCATTTTTTTACCGAGCAGTGAAATCTTCAAAAGATACCTTGCTTTCTGGGAGGAAATCAAGGTTATGTGAATAATTTTACCCAGTAAACCCCTCAGGGTGGTAATCCTCTACGTTCTGAGCGGACACGATCTCCATACGAAACACAACCTCGGCCTTTCTAACGATTTGGGAATGCCCGCCTCGGAGATTGATTTCTTCAACAGAGACTTAGTACCAATACAGATCATCATGAGTTGATGATTTGAATGGTAGACTTTTCAAAACCCAAACCTCTGCCCATTGGAGGTTCTTCTATCACAAAGAGTAATGAGGCGGCGCCCGTCCGACCCGAATTTACTGAAATAATTATCCAGAATAAGAAGGCTCCAGTAAAAATTATTTCAAGGATAAAGAATAGAAGTGGAACTCATTTTCAAGTTCTAAGCGTCGAGATAGGTATTGTTCTAATGCGTTGAAGTGAGCGAGACTGATGGCAGCCTTTGTTTTTGGGATTTTATTATTTCTCAGGAAGGAAGTATCCCGTTATTGTTCTCGCAGATATACGGGGAGGCCTTAGCTGGAACATTAATTCTTTTCTCGCTCCTTACATTCTGTTTAGGTTTGTCCGTTTGTTATGTTATTGCGTTATCATCGTGATCATCACGACTTCTCACATTCATTAATCAATGTCCACTCTGTAGGAAGTTGCGGATTTTTCTTAGTTTGTTAAAATCTTTCCTACTTTGTTTGATCAACACCCAATATTAAATCAATAGAATTATATATTACCTCATATAAATATCTCATAGTTAAAAAATTTACTATGATTATGTACAATTTTTGGCTTGATTTGGTTTATTTGTTTTTTGACAAGGCAATCAAAAGAACAAGACTTTCGCCTGATGGTAAGTGATACGCTTTCCCATAACAACATAGCGCTGATTAAGATGTTATACACATCATATTGCGCTCTTCGCCTTGAGTCATAAGTTATTAAGACTAATTACTCTAGTAATATTACTATCATACATCACACTTCAAACTGGAATACAGTAATGTTTTCATATACTATTTGGCAGTAGAAATAGAAGCTGCGGCTACCTAAACGGTCTCCCTCAAAAAGGATCTACCAGAAGTGATACTCATTACATTCAAATTAAAATTTCACTAAAAATAATTGTTAACAAACAGAAACCTAAACTATTATAATAAACACAAGCGGAAACCGTTGAAAGTAAAGCTAAAGTGCGAATTAGTTTCATTAACTTAAACAAAGTTAGTTTAATTGGAGGAAACACGAATGTAACGGGAAAGACAATCCTGCCTTAAGTGTTGCTACATCCGTATTATACCTACAACTTATATAGGCCACTGTTTTTTTCCTTGGTAACGTTTTAATGAAAGACAAAAGGTTTTTCCCTTTCGGAAAACTTGGCAGCGCTATTAAATATTAATGGTATTCCATTAGTCTTGAAATGTAAATGTACAGGCCTCTTGGTTTTTTCTTTTCTAGCTAAAACAATTGTCCGACTGTTGTTCATTCGTCATTCTTCATCAGCTCTCAACACGTCCACTACTGGACATAGGCAACCTATAATGAAAGAGAGATTTGGGCCGTATCCTACCACGCTGGCCCAGTGCGGGTTGGTCTGGAACCAGAGCCAGGTTGTTGATTAACAGTTGATGTTAGCTTGGGTCCCGCTGTTTGGGAGTACTTGGGTGTTTGGGATGAAGCTTTATTTGAAGGTAAGTATTTTTTAAGCAGATTATGGAAGCTAAGAAGAAGAAGAGGGAGGAGAATTTATAATAATATTGTTAACGTTTAATAAGTATTAGAATAATATATTAACTGTGAGTTATAATAATATAGTTTATGCTTATGTACATCTGATTAAGTCACAAAGGAGACATTATCCATGTCGTCAAAGATTAACACAGCTGTGATGAAATGGTACTTATACACGACTAAGTAACGATGTTAGTAGAATACTTCGCAAATTAACATCATTATAGCTGTCGTTAAGATTTATTTTTTACGAATAAATGAGATAACATTTGATCTTAATATCAAATGGTGTTTCAGGTGATAAGTCTCTATTGCAGCAGACCATCTAGGTAGGTACTGCAGCTCCTATTGCAGCCGATAGACAGTAATGTTAGTGAAATTATTGAGGTAACGAGACTTAACAACGTGAAATCCTTGCTCGTCTCCTCAATTAAAAAAGGTTAATGTGGCTGTGAATGGTCAAGCGTACTCATTCAAAACTCTAGCTCTTATATTGAAGGTACAGCAATGTTCTTACAGTGGTATATCATTAAAATTTAAGCATTCTACATTCCAAATAAGTTATAATAAAATCAAGTGTTTTAACTTATGTTAATTAAGAATTTATCTACATTAATGACTATAATCTCAGAGACAAATTGAATACGTACAATGAGACAGATTTCAGAGGACCCCCCGCTGAAACTCTGCGCTTGAAACGAATCGCTGAATTGTTTCACTAACTGAAATGAAGTTTCCGTATTTGGAAACTTGAATCCATTCGAACTTAATTTACATTATTGTACTAATGAATTGGTACTAAAATTTCATGTTTCTATTCATCAAAAAACATATTTTATTCTCTTCACATCCTGAAAGGTTGAGTAGAAGAGAATGCTTTATGGTT
>DWLS01001945.1:0-19579 GCA_018246255.1 Pachliopta kotzebuea
CTTTCTCTTTATTTACTGCACAAATAGCGCGAAATGTTAATAAAGTGAGCGATTTGATGTGCTAAACTTTAGTAAATCTACATTCTAAAGTATTTGCAATTAGAAAGAAATTTTGTAAAAACAATTAATTTATCTTTAAAGACTCCTGTATACCCATCATTAATATACATAAAGAAACTTTTATAAAAAACAGCTTTTAGTAAAATTAATATGGTTTATGGTAACTTTACTAATGAACAGAAATTAAAAAAATATATTCGGACAGAGCCTGTACACTTTTTAGTCCATTACGATGATGATGATGAGATCATGTAATGAAATTATTCATGTTGAAATGGAAGTAGAAAGAAGATTTTTATCTGTTTATCGTATTACAGCAATTCGTATTTTATCTGTGACATTATGTTAGGTCTGCGGTGTGTCATAAACCGCGCCAAGGTTTTATTGCAATTCTGCCCATACCACGTTAATGTTCACGACTTTAGGTATTGTAATATCGTTGAAGGATAGAAATAAATGTAAAAATTTAACATTTACAGCTCAGAGATAAAGTTAGAAATAAAAATACATATATCTGTCGTGTTTATTTCATTTTTTTAATTACTACTGCTTAAAAATATAATTAGGCATTACAATTGCAAATCTAGAAAGTCTCTATTTTATAACTGACATTTAAATACCTGTTCGGTATAGATGCATAGTGTTTTTAATATATTTTGGCTGTAAAACAAACTGACTTGTAAAATCTTTTACTACCCTGGCTAGCTACTACCCTCATATCATTAATCTGCTGCCATAACAGCAGCGCTGTTTTCCAGTTGTCAACAATATGAGAAGCATAGTATTTTTGGCTGGCATGAATCGCCGTACTGACCCTCACTGTCAAGTAACATTGAGTGAGATTTCGATCAAATATTTGCTAAACATGGATATATAGATAAATAAAAAAGATCCCACGGAGAAATTAGACATAAATCTTTATTTTTTCATATAGTATTATAAAAATAAATGTTTGATGACGATATGAATAAGGTGTTCACTAGTTACTGATACGCCTGCCCATAACAACATGATGCTAATTAAGTTGATATACACAGCACTACATTCCGCTCGATGTCTTGAGACAAGGTGTTAAGTATCTTACTCCAGTAATTCACCTGTATACAGACACTTCAAATCTGAACACAATTATGTTTGCAAATTACTGTTTGCAGCAGAAATAGGTGTTATCGTGGTAACAACCTAGGTATCCTGCAAGATAGACTTACCATCACTAATAATAAGTATATTTTGTTTGAAGAACACATCATCATCTAACACTAAATACATATCTTTAAAAAATTTAACATGATAAAGTATTTTTTTCTTACTTACTCTTTATTAATTTTTTTTATAAATTGGTCAATGCTTTACCATTACCTCACCTGGTGTTAAGTGATGATGCGGTCTGTAGTTGTAAAGCGTATTAACCTAGTAGAAGCCTATTCAATTCCTTGAAGACTCCCACATCGTGTTTATACGGGAACACTGACGCCGGCTGTTCCAGTCCTCTTCTATTCTTGTTAGCGGGATACTTTTTTTCATTTGTTACAATAAACAAAGTTTTAATGGACAGATAGAGGATTGGTTCACACAATTAATTGACAGCGGCGAGAGTAATCGCATCGGCCGCCCGCCAAAACGTAATAACCTAAAATCAACAAAAACCGTTTACGCGCGTTACGTACCAACAATGACGTGCCACGCGGCGCTGCTCGCAGAATGACTTGGCCCTAATTTATAAGGGACTAATTTCACGCACGCTCGTAGTTATTGTGAGATTTTGCGATACCATGTCACGGTATTCGTCTCGCCTGGTTACAGATTAACGATTGAGTCGTCAGGGTTTTTATACTAACAAAATATCTAGTGACAACTTCATTAGATGTATACGTTTTGACAATGAACTAAATCAGCTATCTTATGATTAAATTAATTGATAACTAGAACAATCATCCTTTTATTATTTAGTAGATTTTTATTGCCTGAGACTACCTAAGTAGTTAATTTCACAGCTCTTATATATTCTCTGATAATATTACTGACAAATAAAACTCATCTGATGCTGGGTGCACAGACCATCAGATCCACGAAACCTAAAGCGAACTTTACCGTTTGAAGGATGTTGTATGCTAGTGAAATTACTACGGTAACGAAACTTAATACCTTAAATCTCAATGTGATGAGCGCATTGTGGTGCAGTGTACACCATCATAACTAGTGCAACGTTGTTATGGGCAGGTGCATCCTAGCCTCAAAAAAAATGCTTTGAATTCTAAGTTACTTTTATTTATTACAATTGTAACATCATCATTATCAGTCGATAGACATCCTCTGCTGGTCATAAGCCTTCCGAAATAATTAAGGGATTTGGTCCATCTCCCACCACGCTGGCCCAACACAAGTTGATGAAACCAAATGTAACATAATCATCATCATCCGATAAACGACCACTAACTACTAAACATAGGCTTCCCTCAAAAATCTCTCCCATCCAGCGGATTCTCGCCACCTTTTTTGTCGCGCCATCTTCAAAAGATACCTTGCTTCTGGGGGAAGTCAGGGTTATGTGAAACCCCCTGGGCGGTCATCCTCAATGCATTGCGGGAGGCCCCGGGATCTCTTACGTAACTCACCAGTTCAGGGGCACTGCTGCTAAGCATATCCCTGGGATTGTGAGTCCACCTAGTGGAGGACCTTATAGCACTACTTTTACCGAGAACCTTATTATCCCATTTGCCTGACCTATTGCCACTTAAGTCTAGCAATTCTTATGATATTAGCGCTGACTCGTCTTTTGTGACGTATACAGCTCATCTGATATTAGGCATGGCCTACCCCACGGCCTATTCTTAGTGCTGTTATGTAACAATTTTGTATAATTTGCAAAGAGTTTGTATATGTGACTATAATTTAGAGTTAAATTAATTCGAGCGTTATAAATGTGCCCTTGACAATGGCCGCGGTCTATTTTGGAAAAGAAGTATAATGGAACTTTTTCCCGTGTTAAGAAAGTGTTTGTCTAAGAACAATATGGTATACCGCAGCGGGACATCTAGATACGCGGGGCCAGGGGTATTTTCTTAACATCGGATTTTTTTTTTATATTTGCACTCATGCCCCGGATGAATAGCATCGGATCCTTAATTTACGCATCGATAGATTTATTCTGTAGTTTCGCATTTGTAAGGGTTTGTTCTTCGGCCGTTTTCGTAACATTGCATTTACTTGTTCCTATTGTGCAAAGATTTTTATTTATACTCTAAAGAAGTGCATTGTGTTGGTTTCATTACAGAATACAATGCGTGAAGACTTTAATTATTTGCTACTATTAAGACCTCAATAGATATAACAAAATTTTCCATTGAAAATTTTTAACGATGAGGCAACAACAAATTAAATTTTGGAAATTGTTTTATTATATGTTGTAACACTATTTTCTTTCCTCTATTACATTTATAATATAATCAAGAATCATTCTGTTTTCATATGTAAATGCTATGGAGCCACGAAATTCTGTATACACTTATGTGAACTTAAAAATTTTAAGTTTATTGTATTAGCCTAAGAAATTTAAACCATAACTCAAAAAATACATTCTTTAATACAAAAAACATTAATTAATTAAATTCCTTTAATACTTCAGATGAAGTTAGATTTAATTAATTTTCCTTGATTTAATAGACGCGCCTTTTCTAATGCCCTCATAACGCAGTTGCTAGACACACACATTATCATAGATACTCAGTTCTATTCCAGGACCGCATGTGATTGACATAGTTTTTTTAAGGTTTTTTTAACTCTGCTACTTCTTCTTTTTAAGGTAACATCTTCTTCCGAAGGTCAGCGATCATTACGGTAGTTTGGACTTTAGATACCACGGCTCCGAAAAGCGAACGGGTGCTCTTTCCAAACAACCGGCGTAGATTTTTTAGCCAGGATTTTCTTCTGCGACCCACTTCTCTTTCTCTGAATCTTGCTCTGTACGATTAGCTGCAGCAGTTCGTATTTTGCATTATGTGGCCCAAATATTCTTACTTTCTCTTCTTTATTGTATATTAACACTGCTACTAACTACGTTTATCACAAAAGCGGAAAACTAAAGAAAGTTGTAACTGTATTGATTGGTTCCGACTGTTAACACCAGAGTATTGACGAATTTTGGCTTCGTTTTCAATTAACAATTTGGTGAGTTGGGGTCAAGTAAATAAAAAAAAATCCATCGAACGGTTTAACCTAAGCAACGGGTAAGGTGTAATGTAACCTTTCAGGAACTGGTATACCCGCCGCCGTCGGGCCCCTAGGCCGCCGCAGCTGCGCCGCCTTACACGCATCAATAGCGGCTCACAACATCCCCGGCTCTAAGTAACGAATGCTTTGTGCATGCCGATAGATTACACGGCGTAATTTACAAGAGCAAGCGGTTCATACCACAGAAACAAATCTTATACAATATCAAAAATGATAAAATACCCACAGTAGAAAGAAATATCTCATAGTTTAAACCTGGGAAGAACTTATACCGATAGTAGATCTCTGCGAAAGATCGTCTACTTTACAAATATTACTGCCTCAGTATATATTTATATAATTAACCTTTGTATTAAAAACATACTGATGCAGTGTGTATCATCCTAATAACTACATATACCATTAGTTAAATATGCTTTTTCAAACATCGCCGTACATCTCAATATCGATAGAGTCGTTAATAAAATTATATAAATAGAACATTATGGTCCCACTGCTGGGATATATGCGTGGGCATTCAGAATCGGTCCAATAGTTTAGGATCTCTATCCACAAACGTGTCCAGCGATACACGAACATTCACGCGAATTTTAGTTAAAATTCTGTTATCTATTTTGTAACTACTTTCTTTTTATTTACTAAAAGTTCTAATGAAATCAACACATACGTTACTTGTAATTAGTTTTAAATTGATTAAGTAATGTATATATTTTTTAAATACTGACTTTTTATTAATTGGGCCAAGATGTCGTATTAAAAAAGGAAGAGAATCCCTTTCACCGATAGGTTACAGATTAGATCGAACTGCGGCCAATTTGACGCGCGCTGTCTTCCGCAAACCGCGCGCTTTTTATGCTTTTTTTTATACACTTAGGTCGTTTCGCCGATAATTTTTTCGCAAAAAACACCAAAATGAAACTTTTATGCTTAATTTTAATTACTTTTAAAGACTAAAGTTCTAGTTCAAATATAATCATAACAAAAGAAAGACCCAAAATCCATTTACGCGAGTTCTTGTCCTGTTAGCTATTTTACGGCTATATCAAAAGTAATTTAAACCAAAATTATAACTATTCTATATAAAACTGATTGAGTTTATTAAGTTTTTTAATTCAACGACAAAAATTACTATGCGTCAATAACCATTTGTAAAGTTATCTTGAAAGAACTATAATAAATTATAATTTTTGTACATAACGTGCCCCAATATTACTTATTTCTATCAGCGGGGTTCTTTAGGTTATTTAAACACCGCGAAACAAAAACAATAGAATTAATATTTTCGGTGTATAATGATATGTACCCTAATCCGCCTCAGGCAATGAATTTATAAACAAAGAACTCTGAATGTATAATCGTGTTGCAATTGTAATAATTTACAAGGGGGAACATCGGAAGCATCAAAAATATTAATTATCTATTCGAAAGAAAGAGTTGATAGTCCAAATGTATAAGCATTATTGCGACATAGTATCGGTGGAAGATCTGGCTTTGAACCCTACTGAACACGAGTTTCCGGTTCGCTAACGTGCTACATCCACCAACCCGCACTTGACTAGTTGTAATGGATTATTGCCTTGACTCTCACCTAGTGAGAAAAGGCTTCGAATTAGTGAGCAGTGGGAATATCCTGTAGCTGGAAATGGACTGTTCCGTTATTAATACTAATTTCATGTCATAATTTCTATATTTATGGATTTTTGTCTATGAATTTCTACACTTTTTTAACTTCGATTAACGAACATATGATTACATTTTCATAAATCTAAAAATACGCATCATTTATATTATCAACTTTAACGTTTTAAAAAAAATTATATTATTAAACGTTATCTTACTAAACAAAATAACGTGAAAATAGTATTGAAAATTTTCCTGAATGTCACTCTCAAAAGATACTTTCAATAAGTTCCACTGTATGCCGGGATATAAAGTATTTCGGTTGCGAAGTTGGTCCATAAGTTTTGAACGCCTTCAAAAACGAGTCAGTACCTAGTTTCCAACAAGCAAAAAGAACTTAGTATGGAAAATACCTAAAACAGATATAAAAAAATAGATATATCATACAATAAATAGTTAATATGGTAGATAAATGGTATTGAGAGAGAAGACCCTGAGTTCAAACAGATTAAACACTGTGCTTTTTATATCATGCAAACAAAATATATATGTATAGTAAAAACTAAACACATTTTTAAATCGATAGATTAATATGTCATAAGCATTTAAATTCACATCGAAACTCCAACTCTTTAAATACAATATAATAATGGTTTCTAGGTAATTATTATGCAAATAGACATTACCATATAACCTATGCTAGATTGCGTGTTAAGACATGACCGTGTATTAAACGGATCTTTTTAACGACAATCAATTAATAAGTATCATAGAAAAAATTTTGTAACTAGCAATTGTTAATAATATTTATAAGGCCCCCTAAAAATCACAAACAAGTCAGAATTAAAAAATAAAAATGAACAGTTAAAAATCATGATGTCCACTAGATGGTAAACATGTTAGTATTTAGTATGATATACACTACACCAGGTTATCGTAGACAGTTTAAGATTTTAAATCTCGTTACCACAGTAATTTGCTTATACTCCAGCTCTTTCCTTATACTAAATAAAAAAAATCGCGCTGTTACCGATGCTAAAACAACACGATGCATCATAATTTCCCCCGCCAGTGTGTACAGTATTCCCGCGCACGCATGTAGCCCGTCCCTCTCTAACGCGAACGTTCACGCGTAAGCTCCGTCGCGCTTGCGTCGGGGCGTGTACAGCTTCGTGATTGGTGGAGGGGGGAATGGCGTTTGCCGCCGACGGGCAACCACCCGTCGGCATTTTCCCGACGCGAGGCGTTCGAAAATCGAAAATTGCGCCCACGGATGGGAATCCTATAGCGTGTTTGTCATAAAAAATGTCGTGATGTGAAAATTATATCGCCAAATTCAGTAAATAGTTATTAGTTTTATTAAATATCAAAGAATTACGCGATTTGTGATTGATGTACTGTGATAGTTAAGTGATCTTTTAAATAATTAAACATTTTACAATATTACAAATTTAATACTTTTAACACAACACAGAAACACATCTGTTACATTGTGTTAATCGATATTTATTTAAGAAAAAGACGTTAAACGACAAAATATGTCATAAATATAATAATTTAAACAATAAATATAATTTTAAATTTACGATTTCCTTCCTCAACCTCAAAAACCAATGAATTTGTGATCACAGAAATATTTTCTTCCACCAAAATTAGACTAATATAACTCACAAAGTGTTGTGTATACAATAAAACTAATTTTCTTATATTATTCTATGTTTACCCGTCCTTTTAGTGTTTATAGTAATAAAAAATATATATATGTTCAGGTATATATTAGGATTGTAGGCAATTTCTTTATTATTTCGTTGTATATTGGTATATTGACAACAGATTACCTTATATTGACTAATAAACTTATAAAAAGAAACAAAGAGACTAACCAGGTAAGCAAAATTTCATGACAATGAAAGCCAAGGCTTTGACGAACTAAAAAATAGTGGTTTATTAAGTTTTAATGACGTAAAAGAAAATAATGTTAATGCTGAGCGTATAATACTTGAGGAGTAAAAACACATCATGCATGGACCTTACTAGCAAAGCAAATTAAAAATAAGAAAATTTAACTTATAGTAGGATTAACAAAAAAAAATAAACTTTAAACTGAACTGTTAATAAAAATAAAATATTACTTAAGTATTAATAACTTGTCTGAAACATTTAAGTAACTATAAATCTGAGATATACAGATGTAAGTTGTTTTCAGTGATCTTCCTTAATTAATAATAAATAATTTTTTGCTTTTAATGAACGACGTTTTGATTTTTTTGTTGTTAATGTATGAAATTAAAATGCCATCATTTCAAGTTATTCATTGAATAAAAAATAAAAAAAAAATTAAAATTGCTCAAATTGAGTGCATGATTTTTATTTACTGAAGTAAAGTCGTTGGGTCATTTAGCGTGAACCAACTAATTGATATATATTGAATTTTTGATATTATTATAATAACTTACATGGTTTGTGCTTCCGGTGTTGTATAAGCGAAGAAATTGACAAAGAAAAAGCTTAAGTTCAAAAGCTTTCACGGATGTGTGACATCCACTAACCTGCACTTTGCCAGCGTCTTGATTAAATAGTTTTGGCTCTGTTCTTGTTTGAAAAAGAATTAATAAGAGAGGTTATTTAGCTGATATAAGAGAATTGATCTTTAACTTTGTATAATGTTTCATAATTAAAAAGGTTGTCTGGAAGAGATTGCATTATGAGCAATAATACCGTCCATTGTACATTTTTATTCAATAGTATGTATATATTATTCTTGTAACCCGGTGTACAATAAAGAGTTTTTATTATTATTGTTGTTGTTTTGGAATAACCTCCTTTTCGTGGTATATTACGTTCACATACCGAGCCATAGCTAAGCTATATGAACTTGAAAACAGGTTGAATTTGTATAATATAATGTATTTGAATGTTTCAATTAAACGGAAAGGAATTTACGTGTGAGACGGAAAAGTGTTTAATATAACAGATTTTTGCATTAGTAAATATGTTCACGGGGCTATATCTAAAGTTTTTAAGTTTCTGTGAATCGTATTAGAGATAACTCTGGTTGTTGAAACGATTACAGGAACTGTCTCTATATTGTCAACATAGCACTGTCGTTTGATCTCAGTGGTCTCTGTACTTAGAAATTTTTCCACTGAAAGTATATAAAAGATAGTGTGTATTGCAAACAGCTATATCAATTATTATTACAATTTACTTTTTTACTAAAGTTCTCAGCAGCAGAAATACTGGTGTAATGAGGTACACGGGTTTAAACCAAGTGTACCTCAGTCAGTTTATAAAAATTTGCGCACTATTCTGCAAGTGTTGAGATATACAGCTATTTGCATTAAAATATAAATTGTTGGTGGGAGAGAGAGGATTTCAATCGCATGGTGGATTTGCTTTGGAACTACCCCTGTACCTGATATTACAACAGGGACAATAACAACGCTTTATTATTATTAATTAAAAAGGTTATAATATTTTTTGATGGATTGAAGTTAATTATCGTCCTCGTGCATGATTTAGTTCAGCGTGATACACGGCGTATAAAATATTTTAGTATGAAGCCAATCGTCCGTTGACCGCATATTGAAGTGGCGCTAAGGGTGAGCGCACACGACGCGCCGCCAATTACTAAGTCATACGGGCGGGAGAACAACGCGCCGCGATCCGCTGCGCACGCGCATTGAAACGTTAACCGTGCGCGCACGAGCCTTACAATAGGCTTACATTGAACTTTTATACTGTTACTATTAACCGTTAAAACATAACCAGTGGAAGTACACCGTTTTTATTACATTATAATAATAATAATATTTACTTTAACAGGACAATATTAACTGATAGAACGACTCATTGCAATAAACCTGACATAACAGTGGTAGAAAAGATTAATGCAACAGCCTTTTTGATAGACATAGCAATTCCAAATACACACAATGTACAAAACACAATTACAGAATTTTTTTCTCCTTTCTTCCTCTCCCTTATACTATATAATTTAATATATACACTTTTCAGCTCGCGGAATCCGGATCCGCGAGCTCAGGGTCCGATGAAGCTTTCGCGGCCATAATAGTGGCCAAAAGCAAAACCTTCATCCGAAAAAAAAAACAATTACAGAAAAACTTTCAAAATATACAGACCTTAAAGACGGTATAGCTCAAATTTGGAAACTTAAAAGCGTTGTTATTGTCCCTGTTGTAATATCAGGTACAGGGTTAGTTCCAAAGCAACTCCACCATGCGATAGACATCCTCTCTCTCCCCCCAACAATTTATATTTTAATGCAAAAAGCTGTAATTCTCAACACTTGCAGAATAATACACAAATTTTTACAAACTGACTGAGGTAAAATTGGCTTTGGCCCGTGTACCTCATTACTCCAGTATTTCTTCAAAATGCTTAGAACTTTAGTAAAAAAGTAAAGAATAATAATTATCTTTATTTCTTCTCCCACATAGAATATAGTCACAGAGTGAAGTGTACATTTGATACTGTATGTAAAAGACTGGTGTCTGTACTACGAGACCTTAATAACAGATTATCATATCAATATTATTTTTCCTATAAAACTTTATTGATCAATATAAAGTGAAACACAATTGGCGGTAGAATTTCTTAAAAGAAGTCTCTACCAACAAACTCAAAGAATAGTTAAAAGATTAGGAAAGCTTAGATAAATTTATTATTTGTATCTAAGTAAATATAATAGGGAGGAAAAACGTCCAAGAGTTTGATTGAAGAATAAGAGAGGAAAGATAAATTCTATGATAGGAAAAAGTTTGGAGGTATAAAAAACATTCAATTAACATATAGTATATAATTTGCAATTACAAATACGATTATTATAGAACTCTGATTATTTCTATCTAGTTAGTATTGACATTATATTTCATGAAACTAAGTAGTAGTGGAGCTAGTAAACTATTCACCTAATGGTAAGTAATATTCCTAGCTTTTAAAGTTTAAATGAGGCACTAGGAAAAATAGGCACTGCATTAGTTTCACATCATTTTTAACAACTGAAACCTTTTACCATACTTTTTGTTGATGAGGCTATATTAGAAAACGTGTTAGATATCTTTAATATGTTATACTGAAAAAGGTAACAATTTAGGTTGTAAAATAGTACTTTATGTTACAGACATCCAGCACTAAAGCTTAACATATTTGGACTTATGTTTTTAGACTTAAGTATCTACAATGTTTTGAATCATTTTGTATAAACAAATACGTAATGTTTAAGTTATCTATATTAAGGCAGTTTTTTTTTAAATTAAGTTATAAAGTAGTATTAATTAAAAATGTACACAGCGCAATTTCTAAGCCTTTGATATAAGTGGAGGATGGAGTCGCTTCCGAAGCATTCGCACAAAAATCACACCTCGCTAAGAGCATTACGGGGAGCGTTTATAATCGGCTAAATATCGAATTGTTCCATCTATTGTTTGAAGGGCTTAAACCTCCCGAACCCTCCAGAATTGGTTTCGAGAGTTTTAAGCCTACCGCCTTCGGAAAAACTTTCCCGTAACAATAAGTTTTAGACCCTATTCAAAGTAAAGTTAAGTTCAGTTTTAAACGGTTGTATGGCTTAAATGATTCCTGAAAAGTGAAAGCTTTCCTACGCGGGGTATTTAGGTTTAAACTCCTATTGAAAGAGGTGAAAGTTTTGGGGGTGTTGCGGCTGTGGTAATTTAAGCTCTGCGCATTGGGACTCAGGGTTTGTTTTTGTTTTATTTGGATTCTGAACGGCGGTGGAGTGTTGAGAAGATTGTGCAGTAACGAGTCTACATACAGAGTGTAATTGTATCGGGGATCAGGATCGACCCGGATGCGAATAGTGATGGGAAGTAGTCGATCTGTGGAGATTCGCTTTCAAAGCAATTTCAACCTTAAAGTATTTTTATATCAAAAAACCACGAGTCGAACAAAAAATTCATCTAATAGTATAACAACTACGTCTAACAATGTGATGATGGTTATGTACTCTGCACTACATTTTGCTCATCACCTTGAGATATATAAATTATTACTCCAGTAATTTCAGTAGCTACCAACCTTTCAAACTGTAACACAGTAATGTTTGCCGGTTGCTATAGGAGCTGCAGAGGTAACCACCAGTAAAGAATCATATATCAATACTACAGTTGTGTCCGTTGTCGCTTATGTTTTTTTTACATCCTTCCCTTGGTCAGTGTGGGTCAAGGCTCGTTCCACAATTTTCCTTTTATCTCTGATTTTTCTTCTATAATTCTTATCCTAAATCACTCTGTGCGCTTATGTTAGGAACTGTCCAGTCCAGCTATGACAAGCCAGCTCTTATCACTAAGGTTCCATTTATATGTCGTAATGCAACTATATATTAAATTCTTCTAGGATTTCATTGTAAGCCATAATCTGTAGAAATCGTCTATTAATGCATAAACCAGTATTTTAACAAATTACAACAATAAAGCATATTAATTGTAGATTTGTTTAAGGATTATTAATACAGCAGATTTGAAAGTACAAAGTAAACAGTTTGTACACACGTGTTACAAGCGAATGAAGTAAATTTGTTCATTTTATTTCGTACCAGGGTTAGAAGTCACTGTTTTTGACCATTTTTTCTGTCATTGACATCAGCTGGAAGTCAACGTTAAAGTTTTTACTGCAGCACGCTGCTGACTTGTGCGCTGTTTCAGTTTATATCTAATCATAAACGTGTAGTATGTCAAATTACTAGAGCACCGAATAAATGTTACATCTTTCTCTCTTCCTATGGTACCAATTTAATATGGAAAATCTACTAGTTTTCTATACTAATTATCGAGAGCTTCACAAATTCCAAAAGCAAGAAACGCAACAAAAAGTCTACAAAGAACTCTGATTTTTATTGTTCTATACCTGGCACGAGTTAAAATGATGTACACTACTATTGTGCTCGTCGTTTTAAAACAATGTGTTCAATCTCATCCCAGTAATTTTACTAGCTTACAACGCCCTTTAAACTGGAACATAGTAATGTTTGTAGAGTACTGTTTGTCGGCTGCAATAGGAGCTGCTGTGGTAACTACCTAGACGGTTTCCGGCTCAAAGTACGTCTTCGAGTAGGTCTATTTGTAGTAATAGTCATCGTAATTAGCGTCACAATGTTACAAAACTTTATGACCTAGAAAACATTGAATGAACTTTATTTTGAACCCAAGTTCCAGTTTACGCTGCAGCATTTTTATCGACATCTTCGATATTTATGTTGGTTGAGTTCACGTCATTGTTTCCATCCAGGGGTCTGTCCTCGCGGTAAGCCAAGAAGGGCGCCGGCACGGGGGTCGGCCATTTATTGAAGTGTGATGCTTTATTTTTATTTGTTTCGCCCTTTGGTATAATTATTGCTTAATGATCAGATCGTACGGGTCCCTCCGACGCCGTCATTGCTATAGACAGTGACAAGCAAAGATCCCTTATATCAATTTCTGTACGTACCTTAATCCGAGTACTATCGGCAACTATCAATTCTTGCGATATAGATATAGCAGTAATATACAATGTAGTTGAGAAGTTACTGCTGTAACAAGAACTTTTTAAGACAACGACCTGACACTTTGTTATAGATAGGTGTACCATTAAATAAACATTCAGCTTGTACAGTCGCTTCATTGAATATGAAATGGATAAACTACCGATCAAGAAGAAGAATCTAGATACCAAAACTATAACAGCCCCAAAAAAAATTAGTATATAAAATTTTCTGTTTTTACAACAATCAAAAGCTTTGTGTACATGTGTACATTATATTAGCTATGGGTTTAACCAGTATATAATATATTCTTCATGCTTCATCACAGATCCGGGTCAAGCATAAATAGACCGGCTGGTCGGGGAATAAGTAGGTATGGTGCACCGCCCTCAAAATAGCATTATAAAGAAGCACTTTATTTCTATTTTGTATCCTATGTATATCTTCAATATTTCTCATTATAATGTTATCAAATCCTTATAATTAACAAATAATTTGTAGGTTTCTGAATAGTTTTCTGCGTTTCAATATACATCAAACCTTCCATTAGAGTACAATAAATAACAATTGAATTATAAATAAATAAATAATTCTTTATTTCAGACCAGAGTCCATATTGGGTTAATAAAAGTTAGTAACAGTATACAGCTTATTTATTAAGTTAGTTATGTTAGTTACAAAATTTTAAAAAGAAAAGGGTTATATGCCAGGAATTTTCGCACTAGTCACTCTATATGCATAATCAAGAATAATTGCTATTACAGAAATCTAGAATATCTCTATATATTTATTTAATAATATAAATAGCAAAAACAGGGAAATACTATAACTAACGATAAGAATATTTACACCGCTATAGAATACTTTAACATAGATAACTGTAAAAACTATCATACAAGAGGTTATTTGTTTTCGATTCTAAAGTTCTTAGAGACTGTTAGCGACATCTTTGTTAATTCAAAACAAACTAAATATTATAAACAACCCAGTGAGGACAATATTGCGAATTTATAAATAGAGGAACAGAGGGCGGAGGGCTGAGGGATGTGCTATCGATTTCACCACCATACTACAGATGGCGCTAAATCGTTAACCATAACGAATAAATTATATTAAAACAATAGAATTTTCATATTTTCATGGAAACTTAAGTAAAAGGTTTCAAATACTATCAAAAATTAATTAACATTATATCTAGATATATTCTACATATACACTTAAAGTAATACTGGATTTAAAAGTTTATAAGAAATCTAATATAATTAGAGAAATCAAATAGGTTTATCGACTCAATGAATTGGCAATATCAGAAAGCTTGTGATAGTTACAAATTATTCGGAATCAGAAGTGATATGACATTGGTCTGATTATGTAGCAACAAATTGTGGTCGTCGCTTTAAAATACATGATTTTAAATCTCGTTACCCCAGTAATTTCACTAGCTACATCGCCTTTCAAACGGAAACATAGTAATGTTATCCGTTTAATGCTGCGGTGGTACCTTGACAGTCTCAGTCATACTTTCACCGCAGGCTACCACTAGTTGTTCTTCTTCTTCTGCTTTGTCGATATCGTTCTAATCGATCATGGTCATCACTTCGGGTGTTGGTGGCAAGCTTCACGCCACATTCCTCGTACATTCGTGTAGTGATCATGATCCATTTACTACCACTAGTATATACATACAAAGTCCGTAGTATCTATTCGTATTATAGGTACGAAAAAGTTCAAATTTTTTTCTTTAAAAAAAATCTTGATCAACCAGCCACCGCAGATTGTTGGTGGGTTTATAACAACATACCTTTGTCGGTTTTTCGGTGCGATTGTGTCGGTGCGTTTTGGTCGGCCGCTTCTTAACGGCGATAATCTGTATGCGCTTGCGCAACAAAAGTGTACGATTTGTTAATCTTTGTCTATTGTGCAGCGGGTTGTGTGAAACTACTCCCAGTTTCATTATCAAATTTGTTTACAACGTTCACGATGCAATGAGCGATTTGTAAAATTGAAATTACGTTTTGTTGTGTGTATCTCGTCTGATAGAAATTGTGTGAGAATGTTAACCTGCGAAACGATTCGACTGATCACAACAACCAAAACGTCGTCTTATTATCGGAGTTTCTATTGCTTTATAAGGTTACAAAGTGTCGAAATGACCTAGGAGATTATTTCGATGTTTTAGATACATAGTTCATGAAGTTCGATTCTCTGTGAATATTTTTTTCCCTTCACTCCACAGAACTAACCTTTCATATCTCCTGAACCGGTAGAGCTGTAGTCCTTCTATTTCGAATTTCTCGTTCTTTATTATGCATTTCATTTCTTCCTCAAAAATTATCCATGTAGATCTTCCGGTTTAAAAGTTATGAAATATTTTAATAAGCACATTAATCTTTTTTACTTTGATGCAATAAGGAACTAGAGATTATAAATTGTCATACATACTTATTTGTTCACAGTTTCACACAAAACTTTACAATTCAACAGAAGATTTTATAAATATTTTATTAACTCTTTAATTTAACTAATTTTCAAAGAGTTTATTAATAAACAAATATTCTGGCAAAACAAGATTTGCAGTATTCGACTTTAAGCAAGACAAGTAATAAGCCGGTCCATAACAACGTAGCGAAGATAAGATGATACACAGCATCACATTACGCTCATCATATTGACTCATTCTCATTACTCTAGTAATTTCACTAACCGCTTCCTCTCCCTCTTAACTTCTTTAAATCATAGTAATGTTTACATACTATCCTTATTTAAAAGACAATGTCCGTCCGTCTGTCCGTCAACAATGTTCAATATCGAGAACTACAAATGGTAGGAGGTTGAAATTTGGCATACAGACAGATCTCGCTTAGATAAGATCAGAGCCGTTAGAATTTTGTTGGTATGTGGTCGGGTTCCCGAGTTATGAGTGCCTAAAGTTTCAAAATTTTGTATGGGCCACTTGTACTGTTTATCCGCAATAATAGGTGTTCCTGTGAACATATGACCTTTATACCAATTACTTCTATGGTTTCTATTACTATTACCCATGTTACTGACTGTAGTGATTGCTATTACCTCTTTGGTAAAGGCTTAACTTAGAATGAACTGCCTTTTAGAATGAAAATGTGTGATCCTTGTGGCTATTAGTTAGAGTCATATAAAATCCTGAGTATCCTGGATGCCTACGCTATTCATGGTTTTATTGCCAATCAATACCATGTTAAATTGGAAGCACATTGTTTACGTTTTAATTTGTCTAGTGATAGCGCATTGCAGATAGAAAAAATCATATATTCTTTGAGTAAACAAAATCAATTCACCACGTGACACTAAACTCATAAAGACTTTAATTACTTCCAAACACGCTGCGTACTTAATTAAGCAGCTGTCTCGAAATCGGCTATCAGTTTTTCATAATCTTCATAATCCCACCCCGTTACCTGGAGTGTTATTATGGGAGTGGGCGGTGAGGTGGCAGGGGGGGTGGTTGGTTGCCATAAAGAAATCCTATTTTCATAGTTCACTTCACACACCGCCGTAATTTTGTTATTACGCATCAGCGCATTGGGCTTCTGGTGTATACTGCGCCCAGTGTTACTTAACACTTGAAACTAATGAAATGTACCAATTAAATGATAAGATAATATATAACATATATTTAATCAAACTATAAATGTCCATACATTTGGTGAATATAATAAATACTATTTATTGTCGTCTCTTTTGTCTTACTCTCCAGGATTCGGAATGGCAATTGCTAGTAATACTCACAAGGAAAGCTGTTTCCCCCAAACACCTTTTAGGAAACAGCAGCTAACGTCTTGCTTTGTATCATAGAGGTCACATATGCTCATTAGGTGACAGTAGACCTACGTAACAGCATAGCTGTGTTTTTCTGCTGGCTACAAACACAATTCTAAGGTGTACATAACGAACATATTTAACCATCTTCCCTTCTCATTGTTGCTTTCTATTATTTTCTTTTACGTGTAGTGCGTCCGTGCAGAATGGGACGTCGCTATGCCAACTTATTGGCGGACATATGCTATGTATAGCTATGGTAGCGACGTTTTAAATTTATTAATTTTATATAATTTTTTAGTTGCGAATGCAACGGGCAACTACTAGTATTCTTATAAAATAATGATTCAGTGTTTGCTTATTGTTGATAAAAAAGACATCTACTACAAATCTATAAATAGAAAAAAGACACAAAAAGAACGTGGTTTCATTAATAATGTCATTTAAATATACCCAATTAGTACGTACACAAGACCTTTCATATAACATTCAATGGTGGTAACAAAAAATTTTGGAGATAAGAAATATTGAAAAATTTATCTAATGTTAAAACTGTATGATCAGCGTATAAATGTCTTAGATGTTTACAAAGTTATTTCATATTTTCAATTTAAACAGGCTGCGCGGGTGTGGGAAGGCGGTTTGTTTCCCCATCCGCCTATAAAACGACCCCGACTCTTACGCTCGTGTATATCCCCTATTTTTTTTTCTCCTAAAAAGTAAATGTTTGGTTGTTGAATATACTGAACATTTTCATTAAATAACATAAAGTAGTAGTAGTAGAGGAGCCGAGTCATCAAAGTGGACTGAAATCTAATGAATTGATATAGAGTACTGGTTACCACAAGACGGTGCCTAGCAACAGAAACTAACTGACGGACTCATCAGTTACAACGTATAGAGATAAACCTTCACTGAAGCTCTCCTTTTTATTGGACGAGTGGTCGAGATGAGTAAAATGTTCATCTAAAGATAGATGATACTATTGGTCATCACAAAGCGGCGCTGGTTAAGATGGTATCCACAGCACCATATAACGAACTTGGCCTTAGAACATACGATGTTCTCTAGTTACCCCAGTAATTTCACTGACATATAGTACCCTTCAGACTAACAATCCCCATCAAACCGTGTCATAGTATCATAATGCTGTTCGTCAGCTGCAAAAGGAGCTGCGGTGGTACCAGACGGTATCCGGCAACAGAGACCTACCACCAGTATACTCTAATAAGTTCATTGGTATGAGCCATTGAACATTCCGCTCCTCCAATTACTTTGTCATATAAAAAATTTAAAAGTATTTACCTGCAATTTGTCTATCTGAATTTGTAATAATCGTTTCCTTAGTAATTTTCATAAAAAAATCAATAATCCACGATTCAAATTCACCTCATGATATGTCATCTCAATAGATCCGGATGGTTTCTCTCATGTCATCATATTTTATTCCCCGAATATTAACGGACAAAGCGGCCAATTAACTGATATATTTAACCGTGATATTTTCGCAGGATCACATCGGATGTAGATTATTATCTACTTAAACGCTCTATTAGCCGGACGGACGGGAGGGTTTGGGACAGGCGTCCTTTGTACGCGACACGCGGTGACAGGACTCTTGGCTGACGTAGAACAAGAATTACGTTTTCAAAACAATTATTCACGGATAATTGGTCAATCGAGGTAAGATATATTAGGACAAATTCCAGGCGCGACCATATGCCATAGATTTCGACATTTCTAAATTTGATAATCTCAGGCACATAGCAATCTGACGCTAATATGATACATCATATTAGCGTCACATTGCTATGTGCTACACCATCAGATGACGATCTCGCTTATCTCATCGTGTTGTTGAATAAAAAATCTCATGTTATGTATATATATAAATGAGGGATTTGACTAAATTCATTGCAAATTTTTGAAGTGTGTGCAGGAGAAGATAGTTCCGAGAAGGCGCCCGCGCGGAAACTGTCAAGTCGACGTCCCACTTGACACGACGCTATATTCAAACAGCCGCTCTTTTATTTCTGTTCTTTATCTCCCACTCAATCTACTGTAGATTAACCATATGCAGTACAAGACTAATCAGGATAATAATAATTATTATCTAATAACAATAACCTCAAGAAATTACTAATAAAAATTTGCAAACACTCGAGTGATATTCAGTGATCATTCTTTGTATGCCTTTGAACTATAAAAAAAGTAATGATGTAAAATATAGAAGTGAATCGGCTTCATATTACTAAGGTACGTTTCGATCTTGTGCTTTTTTTTTTTTTTTTGTTTATTTTTTTTTGGTTTTTTATTAATCGGACTATTGTGGGAGCCGTTGTTTGGTTATAATTTAGTTGTTTTTTTGTGGGGGTT
>DWLS01001946.1:0-19575 GCA_018246255.1 Pachliopta kotzebuea
AGCTCGATATATCGCCTCCTTTATATTTTTACAAAAAGCGCTTTGTATACCTTTGCGTTGTGCCGCTGTGACGTCACACAGATGCAGCTTCACCGAGGGCGCGGGATGCGGCACTTGACTGTGGTACTATTTGTAATATATACGTTTACAATTATATACAAAATATGAGGGGGTAGTTGGGGTCGTAGGCGGGGCTGGCTGCACACCGAAGCCTTGTTTAAATATACTATATACACGATACCACAGAATTATATATTAAATTAAAAAAAAAGAAACAATTCAGACTAAATTTATAATATAATAATACAGTTCAAAACCTATGGAAGTGTGACCAATTATAAATTTATTTTTCAATATAAAACAGCGCCGTGTGCGGTCAGCCTAAAACCGAAGCGTTGTTCACAAACAAAATATAAGGGCAACTGTACACTGTGCTGCTGTCCGACAGTCGGCGTGAACACTGCCTTAATATTACCACTTACCGTTTACAAAATAATTTATTTATACGTACATTATAAAATTTATAAGTTAACAAGAGACAAAAAATATTGGGACAATATGATTTATATCCTCCGACCGAGTTCTGTTATTAAAGCTTGTATTTACACACTATATATATATTTAAAAAAAAAAATTAAAAGGATAACACAGTACACCTAACTCTAAGTGATCACTCCGGACATTTGTTATATTATTAAAATACAAACGTTACAGTTTAACAATCTGTACGGAGCTGGTTCACATAAAAATACCAGAATTTTAACCGTAGGTTAATTATAAACCTTTTGCAGCAGTTAATTTAACCAAGTGATGGTATAAACATTCAATCATCATCACAAGACAAAAATATGTTCTATCCGTTGACATCAGTCACAGGTTACCATTTGTTCGCACCAATTTGATACTCCTCCGTTGAATTCACATATAAAAAATATATATTTTATGTTATATGTCGAACGTTCTGTTTTAGATATATTGTAAAATTGTAACCAACGCCTCAACGCCCGCGGTTTCTGTACATCTAACTAATAACATTGGACCTTAATATAGTTATTGGACCAAATAAAATACTAGTACATTTCAACATTAGATATATATATAAGTTCCAACATACAGATCACGTATGTGAGCGAAGTTATACAAACATTGCTGGCAATTCTCAATTTGTATGTGTATGAGTATGAGCTCTATGTACAGTGAGCAACGACAACTGCAGAGGGTACACCAGTGTCTCCATTTCGGGGCTCAAAGTTCCCACAATATTCATTTAACCTCTAAAATATATTACCATAAATTATACACATAATTATATTGCGTTTTTTTTTCCACTCTTCAAATTTTATTCTTTTTATATTATTTATCAACAGACTAAATAACCATAGACAAAGGAAATACTAATTTGGTGAAACCAATGTGGATAATAGACAGGCAACTCTTTACTATTTTTCCATTTACAATGGACATGAAGATGTTACTGATAATGCGGCAAGTGCGAGGGAATAATGATTAGAGAACTTTATTTTTTATCTGTGGAGATAAAAACTTTTTAAATTTATTGTTTATTTAATGTTTTGCCAAGTTCAATATATTTAATTCAACAATTTGATATATAAACATCTCCATGTCACATTATTTATTCCTACAAAAAGGAATATGCATGTAATTTAACATCACATTCGCTTTGATCAGAAATGTTTGATCAGTGTTGTTGCTACAAAAAATTTTAATATCCATGAAGACACAATTTCTGTCAATCACTTGGATCATATGCATATTCCCCGTTCACAAGAGAAATTGAGGAGTGTTATATTACATTTAGAATTCCCAGATTACTTTTCTCTTTATAAATATAACGCATTTCATTATTTAAGTTATTCGCCTTTAAATTGATATTACTTAATAATAACCTTTCATAATTATATAAGACAAAACATTACCAAGATTTGTTTTCAAATATTGTCTGCGGGCCACATTTCTGATTGGTTCAGTGCATTATGCTATGTATGTGTAAGTTTCTATGAAACATTATTACAACAATGAAAAAATATGCTTCAGTGATATTTGAACTATAGTTACATTGTATACACTCACGGGAAAGTAACACCATTCTACGATTACTTTATGATACATCAATTGCAAACAACACAAAAAAAAAATATCACAAGCCAGTAAATTATTTCTTGGGTTTGCCTGAAGGACAGGAGTAATTAGTAATTAAAAAAAAATTTAATATTGTCGGACAAAATCCACTAAATATATATACACTAAATTGTCTAAATTCACGCAAATGATACGAGTGTATGTTGATGCGGAGAAACCGTACAATAAATTATAAATGCAACGTTCAAACCTGACTAGAGAATTTTGAATGAACCAGAATTTTTATTTATTCCTATCAACGATTTGATTTTACCTACAAAATGAAAAAAAATATTTTTTTCTTATTAAACAAGTATAATTTATTTGTGTCCTTTATAGTTACAAATATAAAAATAGTAATTTATTATTATTGTATAATCTGTAATAAGTTTACACAAAATATGTTGCCAGTGAATTTACACATTATCACCGCTTATTAAAAAAAATATTAAAGTGTATCAAAGAAGCAATTAAGAATTTTGTTATAATACAATATAAATTGTGATGAGTTTAATTAGGCTGTATCAAAATAATTCCGTTGACGTTCGCATCATTTGCGCAAAAAAAAATTATAATGATACCTAGAATACCTGAGTAATATGATAATATTTAACATAATCGTTGCCACCGGTGTTACCAGTAAGCAAACCAACATTCCTACCCTAATATTTACACTTACCTAACATTTATAAGGCTCAACCGGTGTTCTCACTTATTATATTGCATATGCCTGCGTCCGTTCACTCGTAGGCAATTCATCTCACTAAGTTATACGAAAATAGGCTCTTACAAGTCCAAGTCCCGCGACTACCATCGCCGCAGCGCCGCCGGCTCACACGGCACTTATCACCGTTTCGTCACCATCACTAAACTACCGGTCACTACAGTCCGCTTCACCACCTGGTGGTTTAGTGTACGCTCCGGCGCGTCGGGCTCAGCGAGGGGTCGGCAGCCGCGGATGGCCGTCGCTATACGACCACGAAGAAGACACTTCGTTATGGTCTCTGCTCCGCCGACACCGTCACCTGCGGCGTCGCCAGCGGCACCGCCAAAGGCTGCGCGGCGACCGTCTGCGGTATAACCGTCAACGATTTCGGTATCTTCGGCATCACCATCTGGCTGGGTGTCATTATCGGCAGGTTCGGCGTCAGCAACGTGTCGCTGATTATAGAGACTGCCGGCCCCAGCTGTGGGATCTTGATAGGCGTAGACGTCATGAGAAGGGACGGTGATGTCACTACCGGCGAAAGCGTTTGCGAGGTCACTGTGGCAGTCTTCGGTGGGATCGGCGCTATGGTGATGTTCTTTAAACCAACATTCTTCAGAATATTCGCTGCGTTTGAACCGATTTGGAGCTCCTGAGCTTCCCTCTTCTCCGTCTCCTCGGCCGGTATGTTCTGCACGACGGTACCGCCGTTACCTAGCATGGTGGAGGTCTGCACTTCGGTCACAACCGTGGTCTCCTCCTTCTTGATTTTCGTTTCGCCGTCGTGCAGCTGCTGCAGCTTCTCCCGCCTCATGATGCACATCTTATTATAGTCCTGCAGGGTTATGTGGTACCGTTTACCTGATGACATGACTTGAACCAGGCTCGGCAGGGTGCGACCGTCTACCGCTACTTGCGTGGGTTCACGGGCGATCTTCGCCAAGTTTTCCTGAAAATAAAAGAAAATTGTTAGAAAAAGAAAAGTAAACAACCGGTGATTAAAATTTTCATTAAAAATAGTTAACATCTATTCCGGTTTTAAAGTTTAGTAATCATATATTAAACTATGTTTCTGTTTGCAAACCATTACTATGCTTTCATGCTGCATAGTAAAGAATTTCCTTCAGGATTACAATAGTCCATTGTATCTCTTACCATCAGAAATTTCTCTTTGTTATTGTTATAAAGAAAACTAAAGCAAGGTTGTTAAATAGCATTATAATTGGGGCTTCTCTGGATCAAAGAAATTCACTGCTGGACATAGGCTGCCCTTTGGTGTCTGGACTCAATTAGCAATTTATAATAATAACATGATAGTTTACTTACCGGAGTAATAGGCATCAAGGTGGGTCGCCAAGGCTTACTAGTGGTCTTCGTTTTCTTAGGAGTGTCTGGTTTAGGAGTACTCTCTTTCTTTTCTTTCGGAGCTTGGTCAATTTTTTGAGTAGGCAATGGTGCTGAAGCAACTTCAGTGGGATCCGCTGCTGAGACCCCTTTCACTAGTTGTTGAATGTTGTGTAAGACATTTTGTATTGCCTTTCGTCCTTGAGCATTTGGAGTGTTGATAGCTATAAGTTCCGGAGGCAATGGTTTGGTTTTAGATTTCTCACAAGTCTTCGGTTTGGGCTTTGGTACTCCTGGAGGAGGCATGAACTTTTTCGGATCTTTGTCTTCTGGCGTTTGACTGGACTTGAGGAGGCTTTTTCCATTAACGGCGGGTTTTTTACGATATTCTATCAAGCTTATAGCAGGTTCGCTCCTCCTTGGCGCGTCAGTGACCACATTGTCATAGGCCCGTAGTCTGCTTTGCACTGAATCGCTATAATTAGCAGCATTCGGTGATGCATTATGTGAAAGCACCAAATCTCCGCTTCTAAAGTATTTCTCTAGTAGAATTAAATGACGCAAGAAACTGGACTGGTTTCCGTAAGGTCTTTGCAGTTCATTCCACAGCTTCTTTGTCTCTCCATCATATTGTATCATAGTATTACACTTCTCCCAACCCTCGGGGGTGATGCCTTTAACATTATTAAATTCTATGTTGCATTGTAAATTCATTTCTTCCTCCCCAGGGAACAGCTCTCTAACCGATATTGAAGGATTGGTTTCCAACCTCTTAACGGGGTTTGAGTATTTCATATCGGTAACTTTCTTTGGTTCCCTGTCCACTACAGACAACTTCTTGGAGAGCTCACTCAAATTCTTCTTAACTTGTGTGAAGCTTTCGGACATCTGCCACTTGTTTTTGAGTGTGTTAATATCAGCCGGTTTCTTGTTTGGTATAGTTTCTATTGTGCATTCGTCATTAAGAGATATGTTTTTGATTATGGTGATTTCCTTTGCTTTTTCAGCTTCGAATATTTCGACATCATTATCTTTAATGGGTTTATCTTTATGAGAGAATATTTGTCCGATCTTGTGTATCCTCTTGGCGTTCTTGTCGTTAATCCTGTTTAGCTGGCCCACCTTCTGTATACCCATGTTATGGACTTTGAGGATGTTCCTTTGTTTTTGTGTCAAGTTTGCCGGTTTTTGGATAAACTGTTTGGGATTGTTTTGTTTCTGCAGGAGGTACTGCAGTTCTGTCCGTTTGTCTATAGGAAGTAACGGCGTGTCAAAGTCGAAGATGGTTTCAGTTTCCGATCCATCGCTCTGAGTCCCCTCGGATTGTTTTGTGGCACTGGGTACGGGGATTTTGTTGGACGATATGAGGCTTTCTATGTCCTCCTCGATCGGATGCGCGTCCTTAGGTTCACCGTCCTTTAGCTTTTCTTTTTCGGGGGAGCTTTCAGTTGTCCTCTCAGATGACTCACTGTCCATTTTATCAGGTTCAGTTGATTTCCTCTGTTTTGATTTCGTTCTCGCCTTTTTCTTCTGTTTGCCCATATTGCCTTCATCCAATATTAATGTATTCTCCACTTCTTGCTCCAGTTCCGGGGGTAATTCTATGTTGTATATTTGAAGTAATCTAAAGGACATAATAAAATTTTATAACAAATGTGTATGTATTGTAATATATTACATTATTTATATCTTACTAAGCCAATATAAATTAAATTCCTGGTAAATTACACTGTGCCACGATATACTTGTAGTATTAAGATGACAGATGTTGTGTCGTTCTCTCCTCAGTCTAGTTACAACACAGTAATGTTTGCACATTACTGTTTGGTGGCAAATATAGGCGGTGTTTGTATCTATATGATATTGGTCAATAATCACACATTCAGCAAAATTTTGTATATTATTTATTCAGCCTATTGTTGTAACTATTGCCTGTTTCAATTCTGATATGGCTAAGTCTTAAAATAAAATAATTTAGCTCACCTGCGCTGGCACGCTAGTGCGTACTTGTCGTTGTGGCCAGGTCTCTGCAGTAATGTGCAGTAATTGCGACACATCTTGCACAGCACAGGACGCTCGGTGAATTGTACAGGCACACCGGCCACCTTCAGTAGTGGATTCAAATCCAGGTAGCCCTGTTGATGTGAACGAAAGATATATAAACGACGCAAATGTTTAGCTGGTGGTATTAACCCTTTACACTCGAGGCCTTTTTCGCTTGCGCGAACCAGCAACTCGAGACGATTTCGGCCAAATTCGGCGAACACGTTACAAGTAATTGAAAAACATTTATAAGCAAACAAACGTAAACAAATAATAAAATTTCATTAGCTTATTTATTTATATGTCGAAAACAAGAAATTTTAATAAGTATTACAAACTTTTAATAAATATTACACTCTATAATTAGTTTTGGGTTGATATTTTGTGAAACAATATCCAAGATGCATCCTAGGTTTGTCAATCCGACGGAAATCGATGTAAGTTCATCATCCAAAGCGGCAAAATCGAATTCGTCCGAACTCGAGCTGATCTGATCTCCCTCCATATTTTTAGAGGTCAAATACTTTTTACATACTGTATTTACTGCCAACACTGTTTCAAGCGAATGCTACGCTGGGACTAACTAAATTGAACTAAGATTGGGCTACAATATAAGTAGAGTCTAGTCCACGAAAGTACTTCCGAGAAAACTATCTTATCGCATATTGTACATAAGGAGATTCAGTTACAAAAGACCATGGCGTCGTAGCAGCGTAGTTCGATTTAAAGTTTTAAAATACTCGGGCAGCGCTGCTGCGGCGCCTCTCTAGTGCAAAGGGTTAATTAGAAAGTTTAAATATGTCCGTGAACCTGTGATATAATTTCTATAACTACATAATCTCACTCTCACCTGAAGTTAAGTTGATAATGTCAGGTAAGGAAATCGTCGCACTTACATACACAAGATGTCAAGTTCTGTTACCTCGACAATTTTTCTAGCAACTTTAATTTTTGTGGAGAATAACAGAAAGCTTTTTATTCATGTTGGCAAACAAACCTACGGCCCGCCTAATGGTAAGCAGTTACTAAAGCTTATAGGGACCTACAGTACCTAAGGCATTACTAGCGTGTTGTCGACTGCCAAAGAACCTTATCGCGCCCTTTTTGAAATATACTGGACATATTTCCTCTTCCTTAGATCGATACGTTGATGAAAAAACGACCCATAATTGTTGAGGTAAAGAGTCAAAGTCTGCACTCTACTTTTGTATATGTTATTAAAAAACTCACGTGATGTATGAAGTGTACATTGTGGTGCTTGGTGATGCGCCGCCGGCACAGCACGCACGCCATGAGCGGCGCCAGGGCGCGGTAGTGCTCGCCACACAGCGGGATTGTGTGCAGGCCAGGATAGTCGCACTCCAATTTTAACTGCAACGTTAAATTATAAATATGAGTATTGCGGCTGGCATAACCAAAATAAGTCAAGAAGCTCCCCTGCGATGACCGAGTACCCCGCGCCCCCGAGACTCTTTCCTATTCCGAGTACGGAATTAGTTTAAGGTACAGTTTATATATGTAAGTATCTATTGTATCATCTTCCCCTTTTTGTTCCCACCTCTTCCTCCTTCCCCAAATCCTCTTCCCTCGTCTTTCACCTCTCCTTTATATTATATATTTTTCATGTATACATATTTCAGCTCGCGGAGTCCGGATCCGCGAGCTCAGGGTTCAATGAAGCTTCCGCGGCCATAATAAGCCTAAAGCATCAACTTCATCAGAAAAAAAATCAAGAAGCTCAAATAAAAAAGATAAAAAATAAATAAATATGTGTCCTTTTAAAAGTGTATATTTATGTCTAAAATAAACTTACAGAAGCAGTGATAGCAAGGAGATAGTATGAGTGGTTATGAGATCAAGACTCATAAAGGAACAGGTATGTGTTGTAACAAAAAATTCGAAGCACATGCATGATCCGCCAACTTCACTTAGCCTGTGTTAAAATAAAATAAATCCTGTGATAAATGAATCTCTCTCTTTGTGAGAAAAGGCCACAAGTTATAACAGTGGAAATATTAAAAGAACTGCTTGTTTTTTCATTTTCATTGTACAAAGAAACCAAAACAGTCACTGCTGGCCCTTAGATCATTCACAATTATTACTGTCAAGTAATTTAAAAAAATACTATTGTAAAAAAATGTAATGATTCCATAAGAAAATACTTTATATTTATAATAACAAACTCACCAGCTTATTGACACTGGACCTCATCTTAATCAGCCACTTCCTGCGTATGGAGTGGTCCGCCGTGGCACCGCAGCCCGCAGTATGACAAGTAGCACTCCTGACCTCCCGTGCTAGGTTCGCCTCCTCGGAACTCTCGTCTTCCATCGAAGGGCTCCGAGGGTTGTCAGCGCTGGAAAGTAACCGAAATTGGCCACACTAATTATACAGATCAGTTCCTACTTTTATATAAAGTATCATTAGCTGACGGAGTAAATGCCAAATAAAACCTTTTCCGAGTAGCTGCAGTTGTAAGCCTCTATATTTAAGGACTTATTACAAATTACTGTTTAACATCAGGTAAGTTACGTTCAAGTGATAGTCCATATATAAATCAAAAACCTTACATATTGCCAGGTTGTGTAGACTGCTGAGGTGTGTCTGGTGGCTTCACCAGCGGCCTCTTCCGATACGAGGGGCAGTTCGCGCGCCGGTCCACGTGCCGGTAGCACGCATCGCATAGACAACTGTCTATGGTCAGCTTCTCCTCGTCTGGAAAGCGAGACGTATAGTTAGAGGTAACAGTACAGTTTGGACTATCTGCAAATGTTGTGTATGTTGGTCATCTACTAAAGTAAATAAAAAAAAAAATTGTTAAATATAATGTGCTAAATCCAGTTCCCAATTTACCATCGTGTTAAGTAATAATCAGGCAGTGGACGGTGAAGCGTGCAAAGAATACTCTAGCCCTCTACCAACGGAGTACCTCAACATATAGGCCTCAGACAGTTCTGTTCTAATGTATTCCATACATTTTTCTTTTATTTTTGTAATTTCACTGCGGAAATATTTAGTAATAATGCCTAATATAAAAAGTATGGAAACAATGAAGAGCTACAGATACATTTGTGCAGCCAGTAAAAATGCTGCGCGTGCGCAAAATGGAACTGTGCGATTTGATGAATGTATTAAGACCCCAACAACTTCTAAATCACATCCCATTGGTTGCTGGGATTACATCACTCAAAATTAATGAGGTGGATCAAAGAAGCAGATGAGATTCATCGTTACAAGCTGTTTACCTCTATGAATCCACCAGTCAGCTATACAAATAGAGAAAACAAATGTATGTACACAACCATCCTGTATCTCTGTAGCAGCCAATGGTACGACTCATATTTAAAAATAATGGTAATGAGGATGGGTGTCCATTCTTAAATACTCACTGTCCAACACTTTCCTCTGGCGCTCGCTGCTCTTCATCTGTGCGATATGGCACGGGGTGTCGAAGAGGCCGAACTTGCCGCCGCAGTAGAAGCACTGGTCCATACACAAACGACCCGGGTGGATGCTGAAAGACGACGCCTTCTCCGGGATAACCAAGTTCGGGGTGTCCTTAGAAGGCTCGGGTTCAGGCGCTGTCTCCGCATCTGTTCCGAGACCTTGCTACGTTAGTACTAACGATACAAGTAATTTATTAGTAATAAAATAATTTAAGGTTAATCTGGAAACCAGTTTCACAGATGCCGCTCATCTTTTTTATATCAGAAGATGTAACTAACATCAAACAATGTCTTGATGTTAGTTAAGTTAAAGTAAGTCAAGTGTTTCGACTCACTCATTTCACGATGAATATAATTTGAGTTGGTCATTGGAAGTCTATCGAGGTGATGATAATGATTTGTATCCGATTTTCGATAACACCACTTTCTCTTATCTATTATTTAATGAAGCGAATAGTTCACTACATATGAGTGATAATTGTTCTCTTAATATCCCTATTCTCTCTTTTGTTGTAAAATTTTATAAATGGTAGTTATTTGGAGATGGAGAAAAAGATATTGCAATAACATTAAATTTCAATAATTTTAAGTAAATCTTATTCTTTCATATATTCCAAAATCAAAACATTAAAAAAATGCTTATGACAAGCATTAATATATTTTATATCATCTAATGAGATCTTTACACATATGACGGTCTTTGGGATAAAGAACTGTTTCCCAACTTTGGTTCAATGTCCTACTTTTGAGTCAATAAGTTTTCTTAGTCCCCCTCGGACTTTATGTTTTTAATTCAATGCCTCCCAAAAACAAAAAAAGGAAAACGCAATAAATTATATTAGCTATTTTTTTAAATTTCATTTTGCCTGCCATTCTTAATGACATAGTTGTTGGACCTAGGCCCTACCTTGAGGAACACCTGGTATAATGCATCCGTTCTTATAATTCCACTGCCATTAGTAACCTTTGCCCAGTTTAATTGTCTACAAAACTAGTTTTAGTAAAGTACAGTTATTGGCTGAACCGTTTGTGTGGTTGATTAAATGTGTAACTGTTCGTATACCTTGTGTAAATAGGAGTTAGTGTTAACAGAGGTGATGTTTAGGTGGTATTCGTGCGATTAAAGAGTAGAAACCGTAACCGTAGGAAATGTAAATCTAGATCTAGTCGTTGGATTTGTAAAGTTCTTATTTTGGACTATACATGTTCAGTACTCAGACTTTCCATTTATTCAACGAGCAAACCGTTCACCAGATAGTAAGTGATAAGCTTACTCATAACGTGGAGCTAGTTAAGATGTTATACACAGCACCACATTGCGGTCATAGCCTTGAGATGTACAGTGTAAGTCTCGTTACCCCAGTAATTTCATTAGTATAAAGCACTACTACTGGTATTACTAATTGACGGTAGAGATAGGAGATGCTATGGTATTTAATTGGTCTCCAGTACCAGAGACTTACCACCAGTAAACTGTCATCCTAGATAAATACAACTCAAGTAATACATAGGTAATAATATTTATGCTTAATTCATAAAACTGTCTTCGTGATAATATATACATAAATTTACTTGTCATTTGTTATTAAGTTAATAAGCTTGTTTCATAATTAAGTTCGATTAGATTTATTATTAATAGCTTCATCTGGCAGATGGACTGTTTTCTGAAGTATATGAATTTTTATAAAATTACTAGTAACGAGTAAATTAACTAATCGAACTTAACTTGCAGTACGAACAACGTACCAGGGAGCAAATTGGTACAAAAAAACTGAACTAGAATTAAAAATGTCAAATTTGATCGTTTTATATCGGCGATGTATAAAGGTAAAAGATTTTTAAATACTCGATTTATCTTAAAGGATGTGAATTTAGGTAACATTTGAGGGGTGGATGGTGGATCCTCGATTTGTTTGCTCCGTGTTACGTTGGGGGTGAGTGTACATTTCCACACACCGTGGTTGTTAAGCCGATTACTGTAATGTGACTTTCTGTGCCCACCGTCTGAAGCTGCGCCTGCGCCTCCCTGCCGAGTAAACACAAAAAAAAATCATTTGAGGCATTTCTCAGTCATATTTAACCTTCACTTATGCTGAGCATTTCTACAAAGGGCGATAATTCTCTGATGAGTGACGACAACAGTCGCCCCATCTTCATTAAGTACGCAAAGGAAATAATAGGAAAAGTGATAAATTGGAATAAAACGGCAAATAATTAAGCGGAAAAATAATGTAAAAATTTAAGATATAAGAGAAAAATGTAAAATATATATAGTAAACAACAGTAATAAATGTATAAATGAAACGGAGATATAAGTAAAAAATTAAATATATATAGTATATAAAAAATTACATTAAACAGTAAATAATGTTAAAATAAAATAAAAATAAGATGACAAAAGTGTAAAAAAGAGATAAGAAAAGAATGGAAGAAAGATAATGTAGAGTGAAAGAAAAGAATTCGGGAAAGTAGGAAATAAATAAAGTAACCCATAGTCCGTTACCCACAATACGAAGGGGAACGAGTATAGAAAAGGGCGACAATGAATTGGGGTCTAAGGGATCCCACACAACTCAAAGGACCCAAGCCAAGATCACTTGCTTGTGGAGCAGCCTGCTAATCAAAGAATGAGCATCTATCTACCCGTCTACCTGCATTGGGGCTGCGTGGTGGGAGACGGTCCAAATTTCACCACTTATTGGAGGAGGTCCATGGCCAGTAGTGGACCTCAATTAATGGGTTTAAAGAAAGTTTTTTATCTTTTATATCTATAGTTATATATGCACAACCCGCAAAAGGGCAGCATAGACAGAGACCGCACAAATGTGTGATGATAAAGCTCATTAACCTAGCATATGCCTATTAACTCTTGATTTAAAAAAGCTCTATCTTCTTCATACATGGTATATTCAGAGAGCAGAATACAGCATGGAGACAACATGTTCTGCAGATCTTGTCATAGTGGGAGGCAAGAGGAATCATAACAAAAAGGAGACTAGGGTAAGAGTAAAATATATAAAGGTCCCCTATTTCACCGTTACAGCTCAAACCCTACAAATACATTAATAGTTGTATATTTTTTTGTTTCATTTATTTTATAACTAAAATAGCTGTCCTCAACTACCTGTGTATATATTTTATGTTTGTTGTCATGTATACATCTTTTTTTTTTATATGCGAGTATTTTTCAATATTTGGTCATGAAAGTCTATCTAAAAATGCAGGTATTAAGAAAAAAATTTAAATGACTTATTTTTTCTTGGACAATAAAAATACAGTATATGTGTAAGGAAAGTAAATATAAATTCATGTATATTAATAACATAAAATTTATAAAATACATCACTAGAGTATGAAACTGCCAATTTCAGTTGAAAGTCTGCGATTGTACAGATTTGTTAGAAACAGTATAATATTATACGTAGATGTCTCAAGGAAAATAATTAACCTTAAGGGTTGAAAACAGGAAAGATTATGTTAATAGCTTTCATTAAAAGTATTTTTTTTTGAGTTTGTATTAAATTTCTTGTAAGATTTTTCAGGTCACAGTATTTATTATCTAAAAAAACAACTTTAGTTAAAAGCTCTGAGACTGAAGAAGCTCTTATGATTACTAGAAAATCTTATTAACAACATAACTTAATGTTGATGTTTTCCATAAGTTTTGAGTTGGATATTCTTAACTTTTTAATTTATTATTAATTTAACTTATCTTGTAAATGTTGTGTATGTACATCTGGCAATAGTTACTTTTTGAACAAATCCACTCAAAAGTTAACTTTTATTAACCAAAGTTTCTTCATGGTATAATTTCATAATAAAGCTTTTAAGCTCTTGATTTGATATTAAGTTATAACTTATTGCCTATATAACTAATGAACAAAATAACAAGCCACATACATATAAAATATAAACTGATCCCTGCTTCCATTAAAAAGTTAAGGTTTTAATGTGGTAGTAGAAGTTACTAGAACAGGTTAAAAATGAAGATCGCTGTTAAATTTACATCTCAAAATGATAATGATGACTTAAACAGATATTTTTTTACCAACACAAATAAATAATTGGATCAATGAGACAAAAAATCGTTTTATATAATCTGCCACCCTTATAATCAATCTCTCTCTCTCTTTCAGAGAGTGTTGTAAGAATTAAATACAGAGCGTACAATAACTCACCTCTCGCCTCTCAATAGTGTAGTAGTCCTCGCCGACTGCCTCTCCGACATCAGGCGCTAATTTGCCCGCCCTGGGCTTCGTCTTCTGGAACGTCATCTTCAACGAGGTCTTCTGCCTCTTCTTCTCTCTCTCCCCAGAACTACGGCTTAACTTTATCTTGAGCGTACCGGTGTAGTCGCTCGATTTTGCTTTACCCTTACTTCCTACCAATGTATTATAATTCGAGAAAAGACGTTCTTTCTCCTTCAATTTCTCTATTTTTGCCTCATTGGCCGCTTTGTGGGTAACCAGTCCGAGGGTCCGCATTACGCTCTCTTTATGCTTTTGCCTTTCAGGAGTTTCTTGGATCATATTGCTTGGTCCCGGTAGGCTCTCTGTTGAGTTACGCGCCGATTTTACTTTCGGACTTTTAACCTTAACCTCTTCAGTTTCATTCTCAAGTGATTTTCTCTTGTCACTATGCGTTTTTATTTCGGCAGTTTTAATGAGATTCTGATTAATTTTTATTTGAATCTCTTTAACAGGTTTAACAGATTCCACCAAGGGTTTCGTTTCATCTTGCACTTCGGCAGGTGAATTATCCTTGGCTGGTATATCAGGAACACAGGTTTCGTTTTCAGGAACTGTGGCAGTTTCAGTTTTTTCAGTCTGATTGTGATTGTTCACGCTGGTATCGAGAATCGTCAATTTCATTTCAGGCTCTGTTAACTTGGTAGTGTTCGCGACCTCTGAAGCGAGTAGAATACTAACTGGAACAGCTTTTAAGTTGTCCAATGGCGGCGCGAGAGCTTCCGCTTCCATCGTCTGTATAGCCTCCGGAGATTTAACAGCAACCGGCGCTTGAGTGATTGTTATTGCTTGTGATTTGGTTTGCAGAGCCGGTGATTTAATTTTATCTAAAGTGGCCATTTTTTCCTCACTTTCAACTCCAGACTCGGAAGACTTTCTCGATATTGAGTCTCTCGATTTGCGTTTTGTTATCTGAATGTCACTATTGCTTAATTTTGGTTCTACCATGCGTGGTGTAATGGATATCTGGCTGGAATCCAAAACCAGTCCAACTAAAGTTTGACCAGGATTGTTAGGATGTAACGTCGCAAATTGATGCAAATCTATTTGAGTTGAGGATGAAGCTTTGTCCACAGATTTTCGTAATTCAGTCAGTGTTACATCCTTACCCAAAGATTTTTCAAAGACACTGATAGCGTCAGATTCTTTCGAATGGTTTGAGCTCGTGGATTCCTTTCGTGAACTGAAACTATTCCTTTTAATTAGCGTAACTGAATTAGGTAGATCTACATCAATAGATTTCCTAACCTGATCTCTTTTTACTATTGAAATTGCAGAATTATTTTCAAAACAACTCAACACATTTTCTTTTTCAAAGAGTTTTTCTGGTGACCTTAAAGGTTGAATGTCTTTTAGGGGCTTTATATCTGCTCCAGATTTAGGTATCAAAACCACATCATTTGTCACCATAACAGTCTTATTATCACTCATTTTTGATTCAGATTCCTGTCGTTGTCTTCTCTTATCCAGTTCCTCAAACTCTTTGAGCCTGTCCATAAGCTTGTCTATGCTGGCAACAGTAGGACAGTTATAAGGTATTTCATGCCTGTTGTTGTCTGATGATTTCTCAACTGAGTCCTCCTCATAACGCAGCCTTATATTCTCAGAGTCATCACTTTTCGATGGAGTCATTTCATTTGCTAGCGCCGATATTGTATCTTTTTCTTTGATAGGGGTGTCTGGAGTCGCAATGCTGTTATTGTCACCCAGAGGTTTTGATAGTCCATAAAATTTGGCAACAGGTTTAGATGCCATCTGATCTGTTGTTACAGCTGTGTCATTTACTATTTCTTGATCCTGGTCTATGTTCTGATCTAGGTCGTTAATTAAATCACTTATTTCTTTTGATAAGGTGTCCAAAGTTTCATGTTTATCTTCAGAGGTGTCATTTGTTACAGTACTGCTAATTCCATTTTTAGTTACTTGAGCACCACTAGATCTACCAGCGGCTGCAGCCTTCTTGCCTCTTCTAGCCTTTCTTATATTCTTTGATACTTCTTTAGAATTAAATGTCTTTGACATACTAGTCAATATACTACTACGTTCTTCAAAAAGCGTATTCTTTTCAGTCTTCGGCAACAATTTTTCTTCTATTTCTGATGCATTTAAATTGTCTAACTTAAGCCTATTACTATTATTGTTGTCAGAGTCTATTGAAATAGTTCTCTTTAAGCTCAATTTCTTCTTATCTTTTTCATTTACATGGGAACTTGTTTCTGTATCCATCTTGGCATCGGATACTCTACACTCATTCGGAGAAGGCACTTTTCCAACAGTAGAGACCTGTACATTATTTTCAATATCTACATCTAAGTCAGTCTTAGGTTTATCTAATTTTTTGTTGAGCTCTTTGTTATCGGAGTCATTAAGGGTTTCGCTCAAGCTAACATCAGATTCTGTGACATCTGAGCATTTAGAGAACTCACTGCCATCTCTCGAGCAAGAGCGTCCTCTTTTCAGTTTTTTACATTCTTCACCAGGATCAAGACCTTCTGTGGCCTTCGAGTCTGAAAGCAGTCTCCGTCTCTTCTTTTGTTCCTTCATGACTACTTCACTTAAGAGTTTGCTCTTTGCACTTCTTGGTTTACCACTTCTTAAATTTTTACCTTCAAACATAGATGGACTATTGCTTCGTTCTGAGCGCATTGAGTAAGGGCTGGTGCGTGGTCCTAGCACCAGTGTGTTTGGAGAATCTCCTAGTACTGATTTCATCATGACCATATCAGAGCTAAGCCTTTGTCTTCTACCAGCTGTTTTTGGGCTGGAAGATCTTGAGTTAGGGGTAGTATCCTCAACAGGTTCTTTCTTGATTTCAGATGCAGGTATTAAAGGGACGGTTTCTTTTTCTTGAGAATTTCCAGGTTCTGGTTTTCCAGCTGGTTTCCTTCCTCTCTTGCCAGGAATCTTAACAGGATTCCTCAGTTTCTCCTTTGCAATAATGACTTTCTTATTTCTTAGAGTCTTCCTTATGCCAAGAGGTCTTTTCTTAACTACTGCCCTAGGTTTACCCACAGGTTTTTTGGGCTCTTTGGATGGTTTCTGTTCATCTTGACTGGGTTTGATCTTATCGTCTTCAGCTGTATCCGAGGCTTTTTTACGGGCACGAGTCTTTGGTTCTATTGTGTCTTCATCAACACTCTTGTCCGATTCCTCTTTCAGCTGTTTAGTTTTCATGATGGAATGTGTGGTGAGTGATCTTTCTTTTTCTCAGACATCAGGCAAAAGCTGACTGCCTGTTTACTGAGTAAATCAATCAAAGTTGATTGAAACAGTTGGTAATTAAGACTGGTTAGCCAAAACACCACCCAATAAAGGTGATGCATAAAGTTTTCAACTCTCTTTTACAATAAACTGCATGAAATTATATTCTCTCTTGATTGACTTAAGTTTCTTCCTTTAACTTTTGTTGTTTATAACTGATTTATTAATATAAATGTGCTTAACAATGCTTCTACAGCATTCCATCTGGTCCTGAAAATATTAAGTAAGATATTATACACTAAAGTTTCAAATAAAATACATTAAAATTTCTTAATAAAAGTTTAAGTAATAATTGCCATAAGTTTGCGTGTTAAAAACATATAAAATTCATATATTCGCTTCAATCGTAAATATATTAATTGTAAACAACTCAATTATTAGGCTTATTATCAGTTAAATAGCTTTAAAACCATTTTAAATATAACATAGTAAACAATGTTGACTAACTTTGTTCAACAAGTTCGCGCACTAATTTGACACTTTATTATTTTCGCTAAACTACAGTTTGCCGCATAAAAAGTTAAATAAACTCGTGATAATACCGAATACGAAGTGAAATTCGTTATAAATCGGGTTATTAATTAGAAAAGGCCGCCGGGAAAGCCGTGGAAAGGTTGATGTTTTGGTGGTCCGGGTGACACCTAACGCCACCTACCAGCTGAGTGCGTGTGCGTCGAACACAGAAAGCACCAAATCATTTCCCTACCCGTGGCGCACCTCACTAATGTACACGCATAATACTCACAATTAATCCAACTGAACCGCCAAAAACCACAATAAACAGTTAAACAAACTCACAACACAACATAATATCCACAATAGTTCAATAAAAACACGCTTTAATACTTAGAAAATGATTTTCTAAAAGCCCAATAGTATGCAGGCGTCCGCCATAATGTTTCCTTGCGAACGAATAATATAGTTCTTATTGCTGTTGCAGCGGGCGCTCGCTCTATTCGCTATTCAAAATGGCGACCGTGTGCGGTGCGCGCCGCGCTCTCGCTTCGCTTTTAGCCGGAAAACCTGCACGGGTCCTGAACGGTTCAGCCGATCCGCGCACCAGCCGCCGCCAGGGACTGATATCGGTAATTATTCAATTATTTTCACTCGCCTCGCGTTGTAATGCCGCTCCGACTGCGACATGTGACAGCGCCATGGGCGTACGCCCGCCCGCACAGCTCCCCACCGGCTAACGTCTACATATTTACAATATTCATTTCACAGATTTTCAAAAAAAAAATTTTTTTGTTATAAAAACTCTTTTCGTGTACTTCACGAACGTTGTTATGCCAATACTTTGCATATTTTGATTTAAAAAAATTTATACTTTATTGACGATAATAAAATTGTAAATGAAAACATTAATATTAGCTATGTAAATAATAAACATGTATTTAAATGGATTAATTCTACGTTTAATGATTACAGATTGCAAATACTACCAAGTATTCCAGTTACGCCAGTTCGCCATTCGTACGCAGAATCGAGGAACAATACAAGTTCGACGTCGTAAAAAATCCACCGGAATGGGAGTACGTAGAGAGACTGCTGCCGTTCGATTCCATCCCCGTCGTCACACCGAAGGAGAATTACCCATCGGGTTGGATACCGCCACGGGAAGAAGCTAGGAATCTCCCATATTTTATGACCAGAACGAAGAACCACGAATTACCCGTTTACCTCAACATAACGTTCAGAGGAATGCGTAAAATAACGAAGATTAAAAAAATTGACGGCGATATTTGGCTTTTTAATGACGTCATCAAAGCTCATCTAAAAGAAACAACGGGAAAATACGTGGAGACGAGAGTTCACGAATTGGGGAAGTTCATAGATGTAAAGGGGGACTACGTAGAAATCATCCGGGATTGGGCGCATTCCAAAGGATTCTAATTTTATGTAAATGTAGATTCTTTAATAAATAAATAGATGCATTACTTGTAGACATTTAATTTCATTTTCCCTTTTTTTTACGCAGGGAATCCTTAATAATAAAGAACAGCTCCAACCACTACAGTTGGCGACGGCTGTTACAAAAATATTTTAAATAGATACACTATTTAGTCCACCTGATGATAAGTGATCACGTATTTCAATTTACCTTACCAATTTTATAACAATAAAAGAAAACACTTTAATTTTGAATAGATTTACAAAAAAAACTATGCTTATTTAAATATAACATAGAATACATTATCATTAGCAAATACTTTTTATTCACGTAATGAAATTGATTAATAAAATATTTGTCAGTTTTAACAAATTATTTTGATTTATAATACTTATTCGGATATTAGAAGGATTATTTATTAGGGTCTCGTTGGATGCAGGTGGCAATGGACCGGTCGCGCTGGAAATCTATTGGAGAGGCCTACGTTCAGCAGTGGAC
>DWLS01001947.1:0-19571 GCA_018246255.1 Pachliopta kotzebuea
ACCATCATCGACCACATCTTCACTTAACACCAGGTGGGATCGTGGTGAAGCATTAACCTATACATACGTAAAAAAAAAGTATAATACGTTCACTCAATTTTAATGTTGGTTAAGATTTAATACAAAAAATAAAAAGTTTACTAGTGGTCGGAGACCTACCATTTTTTATTTTAAACGCTTGTTCACCTGTAAAGTGGGATTGGGATTTTATTACTCTTTTCTTTATATCTTCCTTCTTTTCCTTTTATCTTTGTACCTAATTCTGAAGGTCGGTAGGTCTCCTTTAGGTACGTACCACAGCTGCTCCTATTCCTATCGCTAAATAGTAATGCATATATTACTGTGTTCCGGTTTAAAGGGTTCTGTATGCTATGCGCAATGTGATGCTGTGTATACCGTCCTAACTAGCGCTATGTTGTTATAGGGAAACATATCTTATTATCACGTGAACATCTTGCACGTCGCTTAGACGATTTAAAATAAAAAAATATTTGAAGTTAAGATAGAGATAACATAGGTACTAGATAGAGGAAGGAATCCTTAATAATGCTATCACACATAGTACATGAAGTTTGTTAATAAAAAAACTGGTATATAGTAAATAATATAAAGAATAATGTAATGTAGATATTGTAAACAAAACGTTATCACACATTGCATTTGTAAATTTACGTCGACAGTATAGATGAATTACAATTACTGTTGGAGTACACGAAAGCTGTTGATAGTACACGAGGTGTGAATGCAAAATAGCTTCTCATAAATTATTCATGACCCTGTTTTACTTCAATGAAAGTGTTTACATTCAAGTTGATAATGTTGACATTGACACTGTCATTATTGCTCATGTAAGTATAAATTATAGCTGAATCCGGTAAGGAAGCGTTAAGCAATCAGTTAACTATGAATATATTCGTCTTAATGCAATGACAATGTAATATGGTATGACGTTTATTTTCGTCATTACTGACATATAATTTTACTTACACATTTTGATATATTCAGCATCGCAAACGCATATGAGATAGATAAACAAATGTATTTTATATTTTTAATGTTTTGTTTTAAATTTTTTTTTATTGAATGTATTTTGAGGAAGGAGACAAGATCAATGAGGATTATCTGATTTTAAGCCATTAATATTTAACTTTATAACAAAACATTACTGCCTTTTGTAACAATAGGAATCTAGTATTTATAAATCAAACACTTGAACTTAAAGATTTAATTCAATGATATCCTCAAATTTTGCCTTATAAAAATTTTAAATTTATCAGTTTGCCAATTAAGCACAAATTTAACAAAACAACAAATAACTAATGATAAGCAAAAAAGATTTAACAAAAGTGTATTGTTTATAAGATCATCTCATAAATTTCATGGTCATGAGGACCCGTACACAGCTATGTAAGTCATGTATTCGATGTATATTTATTCACTTAAACAGTAATCTATGTTACATATTATCAAAATGAATGTTTTAAATTATAGAAACAATGACCAATTAAAATGTAGTTAAAGTAGTTAAAATATATCACTCTCTAAATCTATTCTTATTTCTTCAGTAAGATAGACAACTATGCAAAAAACCTCGCTATAAATAATCAGTCGAAGAATAAGATGGAAACATGTATAAGGTAATTGTATTATTATATTTTTAGGAACAACAACATTCAGAATTCACACAAATTAGATTTCTTGTAAAAGGAAAAAAAATCCATGGAATAAATATTGGGTTTTTATTTGAATTCTTTATAATATTAGTAATGAAAACCTGGTGTGGAATATATGTAATATACCTAATCCAGTTGTATAATCAATGAGTTATTAACGGTAATACTAAAATATTTTCATTATTCATGTAAATCGTTAGTTACTTAAAACTATCTTAATATTTCTTTTATAGTCTTAAACATTTTATTTCCTGTAAACTTAACAATTACACACAGAATTATCACAGAAGAAAATTTAAAATATAAAAATATTTTAAATTTTCTTCTGTGATAATTCTGAAAGTATTGAAAATTTACATTCAAATTCCACAAATCGTTTTTTGATATGAACAAAGTAACAGCGAGTACCTCATGAATTAGTTCAGGGCAACAGTAAACCTTGAATTTTAATTGTTTTTAGTAAATTGATAAGGAAACAACGAAACAAGGAAGCTTTTTTTTAATTTGACAACGTAAAAAAAAGTCTAATAAAATTAACGTTATAATAATTTAATTGTATCACTTACCATTTAGTGGTCACATTGAAGTTACTGGACTTATCTTCACATGACAATTTCTTAAGTTGCATCAAAAAATGTATATGTTCAGATACTACAACCTCCTTATCAGTTGCTACTGATAAAGCCACGACAGCTCCAACACCAACAAACATGAAAGCTATCGCAATCGGTCACTTCCAGTCCGTGATTACGCTGAAGACCTGTCTCCCGTCAGATTGTGTGAAGTCAAAGCGGCGTGTGCGGCTGAGGCGCGATCTTGATATCAATTTCACACCAATCTTTCATCCGGATTACTTACGAAGGATTAGATTACCAAGCCGGATGGTTTAGAGAGTCAGTCTTAAAATTAGAATATGCTTGTTTTCATAACCTGAAAATGACTGAAGATAATTTGAATCTAAGTTCTTATGCCGCGGAGCGGCCGTCACTGGTTTCATATTTAAATTACCTAGGTACCCTTTGAATTATGGTACAGTTTTTTCGTACCCCCCTTATCTAAAGCTACTTACCCTTATTTTGGAAGTCTTAATAATAATATTACTGTTTTCAGCTGTTAACGTATAAAAACCAAAGTATTCTGAGCAATCACGCTAAGACACATTCAGTCACTTTGCCATACGTAATTGCATAGGAATAAGGAGAAGACTGGTACTAATGAAAAATTTGTTTTAATCAATAAGCAAAGCATTGATGAAACTTTCATTTATATTAAAGCAAAATAAGTCTAGATGAATTAACTAGACATACATGTGGAGCTTACAACAATTTTACCGCTTTAACGACGACGCATACAGCTTTAAGTATAATTCAATTTGAAGTGTATTAGACATGACGCCAGCGTCCGTTACTTCACACAATCTAATAGATTATAGTGTTCACTCTAATCATAATCTATTAGAAATTGTTATATACGATTGCAGTGACGTGCGATGGAATTTCGCGGTATGCGACCAGTAGAATCGAAGGTTCTATTTTCACTGTTTGTTAACATGTTCAAACAACAACTATTCGACTTACAAGAGAAACTTATGCTAGGCCAATGTGGTGGATTTTGACAACGAGTCCCTAAAGTGTCGTTATACTACACAACTAGTTACTAGTCAACACCAATTACGATCTGCATATCAGCAAAGATCATAAAAAAGTTGCCTGTTAGTTTAGCGATGATGACTCCTATGTACGTAATATTTACTTCATAATCTCATAAATAAAATATGAAGTAATTATTTAATATAATTATTACACATCATTTCAAACTTTCTTTATCCATTTACATAAAGAATGTCTCTGTAATAACGGAAACATCGAATGACATTCTAACATTATCGTAACAGGAAATCAAAGTTTTTATAAAGTGCCTATGAATGCTGTTAACATCATGGGAAAGAATAAAAATGTATATTATCTAAGTATCTAAATAGTTTTCGAATAATGTACCAACATACAAATATCATAGTGAATATAAATTCGTAATATTTTATAAGAATTTTTTCTTACTGATGCAAATTAAAATTAATATAGTTTATGAAAGATTTTAAATGAGCAAAGCAACTTGGCTTTAACTTAAGATACTTATGAAATGGTTCAGTTCGTAAAGTGAGTATGCATCCGCTTTTGCAGGTGTCCCCGCACACCTTGAGCAACCCAATACAGGAGAATCGAAAAAGGACAAAACCTACGGTAACCGTCCATTCGAGCGCACAGCTGTTGCTTCTCAAACTGGTTCCGTTCGAAAAGATTTCAATGAAGTACAAGGACTCGTGGATAGGATCATGTATGTGTAACAAAATAAAGGAAGCCTTAATGTACACTTTTATTAAAGTGTATTGACATTTTCCTGTTAACACGGTATGAAAGGTTTTACATTATAATTATACTTGTTACTATATTTCTTATAGCAGCATAAAGACAAAAATCATTAAAAAGGCACCACCAAAATACTTTAGTCACCTCAACTATACTAAAAAAAGGAATCCTGTGAAGGAAGTGCAGTTTTAAAACTGATAAACTATTAGCATCCAAGAGCTAGCAATATGTTTATTAAAAATAATAAATGAGAAACTAAAGCAAATTCTGAATCCTGAATAACGCGTTTCACCTTCAGCTCCCATACCGCAGCTAATTTCACTGGCACCGGCTTCATTTAACTTACCAGCCTAACCAATTTAGTCTCAAGTGTTCCAACGTCCTTGAGAAACTTCGGCATGGAGCCAGTTTTTGTCGACTTGGTAGAACTGACTTGGAAATTTGATTTTTATCAACAAACTCACTTTACATTTACTTGGTTTGGATGGAGCTGTAATTTTAAGTTTAATTTTTAGTTTATAACTATATCTAAAAATTAAGAGAAGTATTTTATTTTCGTGTCTTTTATTAATATTATTCAACAGTATGCTATCATTGAATTATTTATATAACTTCATCATTACTAACATACTATATTCTGTTATTTTTATCTTTTAGATTAGTTATTTCAATAGAATTAATTATATTATGTAGATGTATATTGTAATTACCACATGTATCTATGAATTTTAATTAAAATCATAATTTCATTGGATAAGAGAGAAGCAATTTCAAGTCAGGGTCTCAACATCAGATGTAAACAATTTATATTTTGAGTAACAAAAAAATAAATAGCCGCAATCCATTATAAACTGTTTGTATGAACAAAATCATAATTACGAGAAAAAAAAATCAGGGTCATTTTTTACCAGCGACCTCTAGTAGTGATACACAAAGCGATCTCTTATTCTCTGATCACGCGAATGTTTAATAAAAGATTGAGTAATTACACGACCTCAGACGCATTCTTTATTGCTTTACAGCAGAGTTGAAAATCCAGTACAAAAAAATAAGGCTTAAGGCAATGACATTTTTGTAGGTTTTAAAGCTAAACTGGTAGTTAATTTAACCGTACAAGGAAAAATGAACTTTACACAACTGAGACAAAGTAGTTTAATGAGTTGTATGTATCGAACGGCCTTAGCATAAAAACATTGAGGTTAGATTACGGACGGCAGCTTTCTGAGCCGTCTTGCCTTCGCAAAAAATAAACAATAAGGGAGTAATCTGCGATTCATTAAAATTAGATATTTGATATTAAACGAATCACTGTAACGTTGTACGTTAGATAATTATTATGTAGTGCGAATATTTGATCAGATCTAACTTCGGTTGTAATCAACATCCGCAGTGTCTAATGCTATTCAAGGAGAAAGTTACTCTCAATTTAGACTTTTAGTATATTTTCCTTAACGTAGTAAGAGTTTATAAAGACTAATAATAAAACAGTACTGAGAAAGGAAGTAAAAGTTTCATGGAATTTTCATTAACATTAAATTAATGTAGCTAGTGAAATTAGGTGATAACAATCATCTTTTGTAACACCGTAACTATCGTTAAATAATGATATATAAGTTTATCACATATTAACATGTGAACGTCATATTGATGTTTTGTTGTATAAAAACAAACACAAATATAAAATAACTTTATAACCTAACTAGCCCTAGGTGATGTCAGTTGATGTATTTATATTTTATCATATTCATTGCAGTATATTTACACAACAAATGAAATCACTAATGAAAATTCAACCGATATAAACTTGTACATAGTAAATGAAGCATTAGAAAGCATATTCAAAATGTTTTATAACAGATATTAATCTGTACATGAAGAACAATGTAGTATCAAGGTGCATTTTCACTAAGACTTTCACAACACCACAATGTCACCACAAAGTGATTCAATAGTCACTAAGTCTCACGGTCTGACCGCTTGCCATTTTATTCTTTAATGTTACGAAATTATCTCGGCGATTCATTGTAAGAAAGGATGGAACACCTAACGTTAACTTTACAAAACTTATAAAGTACTAGACAGTCCGAGAACTACCAAGTTGAGAGTTTCCATGGTTAAAAGAAGCAGTAATGAATAAGCTTAATTTTTACAGAGGTTATGCTTAACTACAATAAAAGGCAGATTATAGATAAATGAAGTTCACTGGTATACCACCACAGCATTTATTGCAGCCAACAAACAGTAATGCACAAACATTACCGTGTTTCGGTTTGAAGGGTACTGTAAACTAGTAAAATTGATGGAGTAACAAGATTTAACACCTAATGTATCAAGGCGTGGAACGCAATCTTATTACTTACCACCAAGTGAACACCCTGTTCTTTACTTCGACTTAAAAAGAAAGTGAAGTTATTGTCCATTACATTGGTACAGGATCTAATCTTAGTACTTATCTTACATTAAGTTATTAATCAAAACTCTCTATGACCCAAACACCAATGTTTTTAGTTTTTAATAGAACAAATCAAAAATTTTTCTAAGTTTTAGGATACTTGAAATGTAAATCGATACAGTAATCACAGCCACCTGTTTAGTAAGAACAGAAAATTGTGGTTTACGTCAAAGTACATTAACCGCAACACTAATAGTAGTTAATGCTTAATAGGTCGACATCGAGTTGATATTAAGAAAAGATTACTGCAACTAATAGTAGTTATGTCGTTACAAGTTGCACATTATTGTCATAATAGCATTACACATAAAAAAATTAAGAATTAGACAAGCAGCTTTTATAATTAAAAGACAGCTTATCTGGAAAATTTACAAAATCATGACAAGATCCATCGACGTTTAAACATCTGAATGAATACAGTACAGTGTAATAGTGAATTTGAACAGGAAACGGGCCTAAAAATATATACTGCTGACAGTTTAAAGAACTTAATAAAATTTAAATTAGTTGGAAAAAGTTTATAATAGTTAATAAGTTGTCAAAGGATATGTACTATAGTAAATAATAGAAATAAGAATATATAAATGTGACTATATACACATAGGTGTACGTACAGATTTTGTAATGGTAGATGATAAGATAACATAAGTATTAAATGGTGTAAATAAAAGTTTAAAAACCCCGTGCATAATAATATAAGGGAAAAGCGGAAAAAAGCATTTGAATGTAAGGTATCGAAAAAGATGGACGAAGAGAAGGTGTGGCAGAAATATAAATACAGAAGATAATAATTACATAATATTAATGAATGTTTGACTATAACAACAGTTAATATAAAACTAGCAGAGTACAAATATATAATTAGAAGGATTATATTAACTGGTTAGTGTCTTGATAGATTAGAATAACTACAGCATTGTGATTATATGGTAGACTACACTATTTACAATATTCGTATGAAATAATTCACTTATTATTTCTGATGACTATAAAAAGTTTTTAAGACACGCTGATCTAGAAAAGAAGAGAACTAAAACACTAGACAAAACAAGTATATTGATTAATATTTATAAATTTAAATGGACTTTATAATTATGAATGCTAACCAATTAATATGTAAAGAGAAGAAGTTTCTAAATTGGCTTAAGTGATACTAAATTATTATCCAAGAATTAAAATTCGGACTCATATGTAAATAAAATTTTGGACAAAAAAGTGAATTAAAACCGATTTACCAATAAAAACGTAGTATTAAAATTAAAACTTTGATAGCGGAGAGTTTCGTATCGTATAAATTTAAGTATTGTGCGAATGTTACGTACAACGTTAATTTATACGTAACGCTAATTTCCATCGTTAGCCAATAAATGATGAGCCGATGACAGCAGTCATTTCTCAATCATTAATAGGAGTTCGTGTTAAATAGGTGAAATATGAATATTGTGTTGTTAAAGATGAACAAATAACCAATTTTTTAAGACACACACAGAAAGGTGAGGCCTGTGAGGTTACTTAAAAATTGGCAGGTCAAAAACCTCAATAATTTTTTATCAACGAATAATGCAATCGCTATTTAATTTGTTTTTTAATTAAATTTTTTTAAGCGATGAAGCCTCAAGACGAGCTAGGTGTTCACGTGATGGTAAGTGATACTCTTACCTATAATGTGGCGCTGGTTAAGATTGTATACATAGCGCCACATTGCGCTTGGCGCCTTGGGGCATAAGGTGTTTAAACTCGTTACTCTAGTAAATTCACTAGCATACAGCATCCTTCAAACCGGAACACAGTAAATTTCTATTTGGCAGTAGAAGTAGGAGCAGCGGTCATTCCTATACAGACTGTCTTCGAAAAGAGAGAACTACCAACAACAGAACTTATTAAACCATAGTCTTCTGAGTCAAATTTCCTCAGGACGTAGGGTCGTGGTCATCATGTGTAGTGAAACACATGACAACTATCATGGCAGTTATAATGAAGTGGTATAGCCATTGCCTTCTTCATTTTACATACTAGTCCAACCACGAATAGTAATCACATAGATATGTAGGTTTCTTCACGATTTTTTCCTTCACCGTCAGAGCACGTGATGTTACTTGGTGTTATACTAACTGCACATAAATTAAAAAATTCATTGGTGCAGGCCAGATTCGAACCCGGTACCTTAGAAGTGGAGACCGGCGTTCAAACCACTTCAGGGTATCACAACTATATAAACCATAGTAAGTTACATTAATTTAATTATCCAAAGAATAACATAAAAGTATAAAAACGAAATCTTTAGACAAGTAACGATGTTTAATAAGAGAAAGTAAAACATAAGAGTACTTACATAACATTGTCAAAAAAAAATAACAAAACAGTGAAACATTAAAAACTCATCGATCACAGTATTTTCTCAACTATCGCGCATTTTGAAGACACAGACAGACAACACGCAGTGTTGCAGTACGGAATCAAAGCGGAAACCTTTCACATCGGCAAGCAACGATTATCAATCCATCATTAGAACAGATTTATTAGTGATCAATCAGATTGAGTCAACGCATGATTCTGATGTCACTAAATTTATAGTGAAAGTGAGAAGTGAACGGATAATAAGCACCGCTTCAGATGTCATGGTGGAATGGTATAATCAATTGGTTAGGCTTATTAGCAAAGGAGCAACTACCTGTTCTGCATATCTACATAAACTCTCTCCATCTTTTCCTAGTTACATAGAAGTGAGAACAGCTTTAGTAAATTTTCTTCCCTTCGCTCTGTCCAGAACATAGTCATAAGTTATCAATCAGCCTTTAACATTAGACATATTATTTAACCATGATCTTCGGCCTCTCTGAGTTTTCAACTAGGAAGACATAACTGCAGTGATTATTTTCCAAAACAATCACGCTGTATCCTTTTTGTGACCATATCGTGTAAAAGTAAAACACCTTTAACAATACAAATCTATCATCATCTTCATTCATCATCTATCTTACCTTATCAGGTGACAAAACTATTCCCGAATTTATCTTTTCTTTTCAATGGTATTTCATTTAAAACAAGACGAAAAGACGAGGCATGCGCCGTCTTATCAAGATTTCTATTACCTTTTATGATCAGAATGTGCCGGAATGGCCTAAGGGATATTTTCCATGCGGTGAATTTTTTCTTTTATGTTTAACGTCCCACCACAGAGACAGTACCAAATTTGACCTTTCATATCTCCTTAACCAGAAGTACTGTCGATTTTTTATTTTGGGATTTCTAGTCTCCTTATCCGGTACTTGGTTTCATCTTAAAACAGCATCCATGTAGCAGTTTCGGTTTAAAAGTTACAAGCATTACGGAATATTTAAGTCAGCGCACCAATCTCGATAATGCAGAATTTCTAAGTATACTAATTTACAAACTGGTTTATAACTTAAGTCTATTCTTAAATAATTAAAAAGTACTCATTCTGTTAAACCGAGATGGTTCAGCTGCAATGTTACCACATATAATTATTTCAAACAGACTGCGTCTTTATGTCTTGTACCTGTCCGTAACATGTATTATTTGAGTCATTATTCATTAAAAGCTTGCCTCAAACTTTCTTCGGCGATTGTTATTAAGTTGTAAACAAAGCGCTTTCGAGTGTTAGTACTGTGTAGAAGTGTGATAGATTGCCGTGTTATACGGATTAAGTTGTCAGGTTGTCATCACCATGTCGGGAAGTACCTCGTGTACAAGGAAACTTACCGGCCGTGTTGTAACAGTTAAACACAAAGTAGTATCGAAGTTATTTCGTTTAGAGAATTGTTGCAACGAGCGATTACTGCGATCGATCTGTCTTTTGTTTGGGTAATAAATACTTATTATTTCACAAAATAGTTTGTTACGTGTCTACTGCGCTGATTACTATGGTAACTGGCACTCGACCTACATTAAGTTAATTAGTTTATATATTACATCAATGATTGATGTAATTCCATTGATGTAAGTAAAAAAGGATAGTTTCGATGTAAGTTTACTTTTGACTATTTTGTATTATATTATAATTGAATCAATTATATTGATAGTAATTTTTGGCTACACATTAATTCCTACATTGACGATATTCCGTGATACTAGAATAAAGTGTTTTGCTTAGTTCATAATGCCAAGAGAGGAGGATTAAACCAACTTACAGGCTTCGGAATTTCTGTCAAGTTATAATGTGGAAATTTTTAAGATAAGAGTGAATAGGCCATTTTTAGACATTTGCTCTTTACTATCAAAGACTACAATCGCCGCTTATCATCAAGTGTTATCGTAGTCTAGTGACATTTTCTATTAATTAAAAAAATCATAAAACTTAAAAGACTATACGAAGATCTTCAAGAGGTTACAGCGAATAAATTATGTATGTAATTTAACATTAACTACAGCTCCAAACAGTACAGAATAACGATTAATTACCGTCCGTTTAAGGCGTGTCAATTTTTTCCTCCTCATAACTCATGTGACATAAGATGAAAGGTCATACAATCTTTGTGCTTTATGATAATGGCCCGATGGCAATTTGTGTTCAACTTTCACTCGAAGAAAACACGGGCAATGTGTAACTTTCGAATGCAATAATGAGGGATGTCTTTACGACTGTAGCAAATGAACTAAGTACTTAAATGTTATTATAGAACATGTGCACTAAACCTGTATACCTGGAACTTTAAAAAATCTGCGTTAATATGCACACACGTGTAATCACTAGGAACAATAACATAGTGAAAAATCATAATTGGGTTTAACTAAATGTTAAACAAAATGCCTATTAATGAAAAATTTGGCCTGTTTAATATTCATTGGTGTAACATTTAACTTTGAAAATTAAACATATTTTTTTTTTATAAAATTTTCTAAACATATCATCTCAGCCTGAAATTTTAAACTTTTTAGTTTCTATTTTATTAACAATGAAATACATTACAATGTTTTCAAGTCTCCCTTTAGTCACTTGAATAGATTGACTCATTGAGTCAACTGAACCGTCATAGACTAAAATAGTCCCAAGCCGACCACCACCGCTGATTCTACTGCCAATGAACAAAACTAAACCACTTCTTAAGAGAAGCCCGTCATAACGCGAAATAAATATCTGGAACATATCCACCGACCTTGAGCCCCTTACGGTGTAGCCAGCTCTGAAGCGACTGTAATTTATAGATCGCCCTAGTTTAAAAACAAAACATTAAACACCATTGTCCGACGGCAGTATTTTAGTTACAGAGATTTATTTGAAAGTTTTGTTTAAATTTTCTAAATCCATGACGGCTTTTGGATGTTTGAAAATAAAAAGTACAATGAAACAACCAATTATATAATTATTCGCCGCATTAAAATAGGTTCTACAAAAAATTGTAAACGTTTAAAATTATATTTGTAATCAGATAAAAACATTGTTATATCACTTGGCAGCTACTGTAAGATTTTCTACGCGATACAAATCACCGATAAAGCGGTGCCGACTTCCAGCGCTGGTGAAACTCGGACGCAAATTGTCATCTATTACGCATCCAGCGGTTAGGTTATAGCAAATTTTATCGTGTTTCTTACCACAGGGAAAACGTTTACATTCAGTTTAACATTATTCATTAACATTGTCAAATATAACTCACATATTTCATTGCTTCTAATAAAAAATAAACATAGTTCTCTTTTAATATAAAAAGCAAACATTATAGCTATAATAATGATATCAGGACATATTGTAACTTTAGTCTTGAATGCTGATCATTAATGCTGTAAAACATTCGTAACGTAATTAATAGTTAAAATAAACGTTATAAAATCAGCTAAATTTAGTAAATATAAAGAAAACTGAGTTTTAATCTAACACGGTTCTAACTACATAGTTTAGTTTCAGAAGCGATGAAATTTTATTTAAATTTAAAATAAGTAGTTTATTTTTCTCCAATACATACAAGCAGTATATTAGAGAACAGTTTTAGACTACGCTTTGATCACTAATGCAAGGCGACGTCAAAGATTAACTGTCACTTAAACCGCCAATGCGGCGCGCTATAAAACTTATATAAACGTTAATACTATAAAAAAGAACCCGTCTGCTCTACACGTGGTACAAAATATAGAAATGGGTCAGTCAATCCGTGGGAGTCCTAAGCATTAAAGAGCCCTAATATTAAACAACAAGAATTAACAAACACGAAAAAAATATATTAAGTGAATATAAAATTTTTGTGGAATACATTACCAGAGACTTATGTCCAGTAGTGGACGTCCCATTGGTTAAAATAATTAATGATGATGATTAATAAAAATTCGTTTTTAACCGACAATTATAAAAGGGTTTCGAATTCAATGTGTTGTGTTCATGTGTTATTTTTAATACGTAGTTCAATCAGAAAGAATATATTGGACCAGACTTTGCATATTAAAAGTCAAATCAAACTAAAGATCTTATTATTAAATATAATGTATGTATCTGTGCAATCGTATTAAAAAGCCATATAGTTATGTACATTAATTTTTTTACAAAAGCAAATAAAATTTTTAAGTATAAAGTTTAGAAAACCGTATATCCTTCACCTTTGACGAATACATGTTGGTACGCAATGAAGATAACTTGTGGAGTTACATCTTCGTTAGATTTTCTATTTATTTTATAGATATCATAATATCTATAGTATAAAATACCTATAGGCCGAAAGTGAGGATACTAATTATATGGAATAAAATCTAACATTGACATTATATGTTAAATCTATATGTATAGTAGTAATAAGAGTAATTATTCATAAATGTTGAGTGTTAAGTTATATGTTTACAAGTGAAAGTGTAACATTAGAATTAAACATATATTCGTAATTTTTTCAAGTAATCGTTCTGTTTGTCTAACATTACTACAATGTGGTGCTCCCGGAATGCCGCAGGCTGTTGATGATCATGTGTCTAACTCAAAGAGATGAATGAAAAAAGTGCCCTAGCAAATCGTCTCTTAACAAATCCTAATCATTAAATAAATACAATTAATTCACGTTTCTGTTATAAACAAACGAGTTCATTAAAAAAAAACTAATTACTAAAAATACTTACTTAAAAAAGAGTAAACAAAATGAAAGCCTTTTAGTTGAGGCAAAAATAAATAATCTTTGAATCGCTACTTAACTGAAGTTATTAAGTAAAAAATATTGAGAAAGCGTAAAAGTGCGACCACCTACCATGTATAGTTAAATATCTTAATTATTTTTTGCTGAATTCTTTAAAGACCTCGATAAAGAAGTCAATTTGCTTTAATTTTTCAATAAACTCAATTCCACACACTCAATTTATGTTACGCAAAATAGCTTTCACCGGGATCTCGTTTCGTGTGAGGTAGTTACTCAAATGTTATTATGAATGTGACGAAGGAAATCAAAGTAATTAGCGGCGTGACAGCAAAATTGTAAATAATGTAAGTATAGGAAGCCCGCTGTAAGTGTCGGGGCCCGAGGCGAAGCTGAGAATGATGGTGGTCCGCTTCCGTTTGATAGGTAATAAATCGAATTTTACGTCTATGAAAATATGTATTCCTCAAATTACTGCGATTTTATTACCATGTTATTTATTTACAGTAAAAAACGCTCAGTGAATACGTGAACTGTATTGCCAAATTTGGATTCAATAACAATTAAAGCAATGCCTCTTACCGAGTTATCGGTACGCAAACTAATTAAATAAATAAAAAAAAAAATTATATGATCGTCAAAATTGTTATCTGATTGGTAAATATAAATTTAAAAGTATAGAAAATCGAAATGTAAAACAGCAATCAAAAATCAACTAGACAATTTTTACCTCTGGTGTACTACCCTCGTAATAAGTATGAAATATTACCTGAAAAATAAGAGAAATAAAAATTAGTTTCACATAGAAAAATGCAATATTCAAAATAATTTAAAAGTATATAAAAATACATAATAAAATAACGAATGACCAACGATTTTAAAGTGTACCGCAACGTCGAATTATGCGTCACACCCTAAAATTAGTGACGGCCGTTAAAAATATTGCTGTTTGGCAGCTCTTGGTTATAATATGTGTTAAAACCGCCAGATGTCATCCAACCCACACCCACTCATTGGGCCCAAGGATATGGCTTCAATATGCCATTTTTAAATTCATCATATAAATATATATAGATAATAACAAAAATTAAATCTTAACTAAACTTTTCTTTTAATTACATATAGTTTTGAACGAAAGGAAAGTAGGCGAAAAACTGTGAGTAAAATAATTGAATAAAAATTTTATCTGGAATTCGTTGCCATCAGCAGTCTTCCCCAACAACTGTGACATTGGGTTATTCAAGAAAAGAGCATATTCTTATCTTAAGGGTAGGCAACGCACTGGCATCGCTGGTGACCGAGGGCGGCGGTGAATCACTTACCATCAGGTGACCCGTCTTGCTCGTTTGCCTCTTAGATGTTATAAAAAAAAAACTAATTTAGTTGATGATTATTGGAAAAAAGACAAAATTTCACCAGATATCAATATCTGTTGTATTTTTTTTTTTCATAAACTTTATATTGATCTACTGGTCAGTTTTTCATACAAAAACTATGGGAATCTGTATAATATATTTTTTTTAATGTTCTTGCTAGTCAGCTTTATTTATTTATTACCTCTCCTGTCCTTTTACATTATAAGTTTATTCGCTGTACCATTTTGTGAGCGATAAAATCTATTTAACTACCTATATGTACTAGAATGTAAAAAGTAAAACCTTTTCATATACTACAAATGATATTACAGATCGACTTTAAAACGTCATCTGAATCGATAAAATGTTTTTTTGGAGACGTTTCTCCAGTATTTCCTTTGAAATACTGCGAATGTTCTGAATAATTTAAAAGTACAGTTATTTTATTTAAAAAAAACTTGATCAGGTTCATTTCGTCACCGATGAATATGTTATTTTTAGTTGGCGAATGGAAATCGGGTCGATACATTCCCGCGAGACGTTATCACGACGCGCTGGAGTACTGATATTAATCCCCGATAACGCGCCACCGATAAGCAATTGATACCGCCACCGATATTATAACAACAAATTTATTGATACACCAAGCGATCTATACTGTAAAACATGAATTCAAAGCAATCCATAGCTGCTTAACAATCAAAACGAAAATAGTAAATGTATGGATAAATGTTAAATATGTACTAACGTCACCGTATTTGCAATTACATAATTTAACAAGTCTAAATATTTAAAGAGAAAAGTTGACTTTACGAATCGAAGCATAGATTTTTCTTATTCGACAAAGCGATGGGACAAACGAGTCGTTCATCTGTTGGTAAGTTATCACCTGTTCATAACATCGTCGCGTTGATTAGCGTGGTGTAGCCACATTTACTCATCGCTTTGAAACATTATACTTCTCACCCCAGTAATTTATTGAAAATAAATTTATTTGGCGAGCAAGGCTTTCACCAGATGGTAAGTAAGGTAAGCCCATAATAACGTGGCGTTTGTTATGACGATACACGCTGCACTACATCTCGTTACCCCAAAAATTTTACTAGCATACAGTACCCTTCAAATCGTAGCACAGAAATGTTTGCACAGTATTTGACGGCTGCAATAAAAGTTGCGGTGGTACCCACTTACCATCAGTATTATTACAATAAAGTACGTCTGGGTATCGTAAAGGTCTTTAATAACCTTGAAATCAGTAATAAATGAGAATGAAACCTCATTAACGGAGTGTCCCATTCGTAGGATGTTACGGTATCAATTTGAACAGAAAAGAGGCCTAAGAATACATACCGATAAATTAAAGGGCTTAATAAAATGTAAATTAATTAGAAATAAGTTTATAATATATTGTCAAAGGATATGTACTACAGTAAATAATAGAAAAAAGAACATGTAAATGTGACTATATACACGTATGTGTACGTACAGGTTTTGTAATGGTAGATGATAAGATAACATAAGTAATAAAATAAAAAATGATGTAAATAAAAGTTTAAAAAGCTCTGAATAATAATATCAGGGAAGAGCAGAAAAAAAATTAAAAAGGCAAAATTACTTTTTGCATTAAAGTTTCAAGAAAATGTCAATATACGCATGCGAAGACTAACAACAATGTATTCTTAAATTATTGCTTTATATCGGTTAAATGTCCAAATTAACATTTAATAGTTTAATTATAATAACCAGGTACACGTACTGGAATTACGGTCCATAATATCTGATGTTACAGGGAAAGTTACAGTAATTATAGCATACGCATAATTGATTTAGTAGCTTATACATTCAACTGGCGAGTAGTATAGTCGGTAGTAGAAAGATTACGTTGCAATAGAGATGTTCGAACAATTACCGGGTCGCTGCATTCATCAAAGTGAGGCCGTTATTATTTTTCATTGAACGTTAAAAGTAGTTAAGTAATAACTAAGTGGTACAGTGATCGATAGACTGTTAACGATATTAGGTTAACTACAACTTTATATCTAAACGATATGTGTCTTTTGGATACTGGTTTATATGTAAATCATTCAAATTGACCCCTAGGCAAGAGATATAAAGAGATTTTATGTTACAATTATAAAACGATTTCTCTTATGCTTTCATATTACTTTTTCTATGTTAACTTTCTGTTAAGACATTATAGAATATTTTTCTAATCTTTGTCTTAGAGTATATTACCCGGGGGCCTATTTCTACCAGCGTTAACGTGTTCCGGTTTGAAGAATGCTGCGGCAGGTATAATTTCTGAAGTAACGAGTCGTAACATAATATGTTCCTTGTTATAGATCGCATTGTGGTACATTGTACAGACTAACAATGATTAGTACAAGAGTTTTTATGTGCCGAGCGTATCGAACTGTCTTAATACTTTAAGATTATTGATAAGCCATATATAAGCGACTAGTACTTACTAACGTAAGGTTTCAAAGTAATATTCATTTTATAAAAAAAGTATTTTTGTTTTAATCAATATTCAAACGGACCTTGTCTTTTATTGGGAAAGTCCATGATTTGCTTCCACGGATATGTAAGCAGTGGATTTTGGATGGTGGTGGTTTCATCGAACCTGTTACCTAGCATCCTTTTCATACATTTGTTATAACGACAGAGTTCTGGAAGAATACGGTTCACCATTTACACTATTAAGGTGTAAATGAGCCCATTGTAATTAAAAAAAACCGTGACAGACGAAAGAAATAGAAAATCTATTTTAAGTACTAATGAATACGTGTAGCGTTTGAATAATTATGAGTTTGAGGTACGTATAAATATCTGCTTATGGTATAAATATTATTTATTAGGTAATTGTTGAATCATTATCCGGTCGAGTCGTATGTATTAGCGACATGTGCTAAGTCACGTAAGCAATGAAATTGTCCAAATCCATTCAACACGATAAAGGTGATATTGAAATACTTTTTGTTATAATATATATACTCATTCTGCGCTATTTTTCCCTGAATCAGCTTAAACAAAAAATAAATTTACTTAACTTTAACAATATACAACATAAGCTTGATATTAGTGAATCTGTCAATTCTTTCACTCTTATCATTATTGTAAACTCTACTTGCGTTCCTGATTGACCAAGTCATACACGAAATAAGATAAATACAAAGTAACAATACATCTTTAATTCGTATATGATAAGTAATACTATTGTTTAAAAAAGAAATTTAATATAATCAAATAAGTTTATTTCTGTACCTTTCTGCATCTTTAAATGTTTCATTTAAGTCCTTTATTGTAAGTGCTCTTTATCCTTTAAACTTTATTTCCCTTAAGTAACCTTAAGTCGACGTAAATATTATGGCGGTACAAAAACCACCGCCAAACTCGTATAAACTCCGAAGCCGTTCACTTTTTACAATGAAATATAAAACAACAATGTATCAACTATTCTTCATTTTATGAAGGGTTCCATACTTCAGTAAAATTACTGAAGTAACGAGAATCAACACCTTATGTTTCAATGCGAAGAGCGCAATGTGATGGTGTGTTTACCATCTTAACCAGCGCTACGTTATTATGGATAAATATATCACTTACTATCCGATCAACGCCTTGCTCGTCTCATCGTCTCGAAGAATAAAACAAAATAGCAACATTTAGAATACTATAACCTAGTTTTTTTTCTTTAGAAATAAAATAATTCAAATTACAAATCATAATAGTAAAAGTAGTATATATTATTAAATCTGTATCATCGGTTTAACTAAACAGTGAAAATCTTTTATAGTCTTTAATATCAATAAATTTTTATTGAAGTTTTTTGAAGCTTTTAAAACTATCGCTCACTTTTCACAGAAAAACAGAAATTCTCAAGTACCTGAGATATCGATCACTGATTCTAGATACTGTTGACAGTATCAGAGATGAGGAATGTTCTGCACGGTAGACGACAAGGGGACAGCTTACGCAAGCGGCATACCGAAAGATTATAAATAAAACCGGTAATAGGTCGCAGTCTCGTCATGTTCGTATGATAAGCGCATGAGTACATTGCCACGGCAGTCGCCTAATGAGATGAAAATCTCGCATTACGGACGCAATTTATGACACTTTGGAAGTAAGCTCACCGGTTAAATAGCGACGCCGTAAAAGCTAATAAAACCATTTAAACTTTAACCATAAAACTCGTTGTAACCTGTTGAATTTTACATGGACATTTGTTAGAAAATTTAAGAGAGTTTAGATATTAACAGCAACAACTACAAGTCTCTCATTTTTATACTACCTAATTGCATTCCCGTAAAAGAGAATGATGCGTTTACTTAAATACGCATATAAATTTTAGACCGGAACAGCCATATAGATACTTTTTCAGGATAGAATGAATTACAGGATAAGGAGAGGAGAAATCAAAATAAAAAACCTATATACTCGTAGGTCTTTCGGTTAAGGACTTATATATATACTTATATATGAAAAGTCAAAATTGACACATGAGTAGGGAGAAAAGCTAAAAAGAAAAATTTCACTGAGAATCGAAGTCATGTGTCATGATTTTTTTTTTTTTTTTTTCGGGTGATGTCGATGCTTTCGGCCACTATTATGGCCGGGAAAGGTTCATCGGCCCCGGCGCGCGCGGAGCCGGACGC